>JAUJYZ010000458.1:237500-332050 GCA_033675265.1 Actinostola sp. cb2023
ATTTGTTTCCAGTATGGCCCATATAATGTGAGAGATTTAGAACCAGGAAAGATTATGAAATGGTGCACTTGTGGACTTAGTAAAAAACAACCATGGTGTGACGGCAAGTATATTGATAATCATTTTAATTCAGAACTCATACAGAACACAGTAGCATATACATGTACATGTGATGTACATCATAAATTCCCGATACATATACAAGGCTGCATGCTCACAGTTATGTCGTATCTACATTATTTTGTACTATATTGATACAAAGTACATGTACCATATACAATTTGTAAGCCCCTCCCAAAAATATGCCCCTCCAAAAACAAGCCAATCCAAAAATAAGTCCCTCCAAAGATAAGCCCCTCCCAAAATAAGCCCCTCCCAAAATAAGCCCCTCCAAAAATAAACCCCTCCAAATATAATCCCCTCCAAATATAATCACCTCCAAATATAATCCCCTCCAAAAATAAACCCCTCCAAAAATAAGCTGCCCCTCCAAATCTAAGCTCCTCCAAATCTAAGCCCCTCCAAATAGTAGCTCCTACAAATCTACAAAATAATTAAAAATTACATTATTTTTCTCTAGGATGCCATAAAGGAACTGGTTTCAAATCTCTAAAATGGAAAGTCCCAGAAACTCCACAGAAATTGTACTCATTATGTGGTTGTAAATACACAGGGTCGCCACCGTTATGCGATGGGACACACAACGATCTGCCTTGTCAATTCATAGCTCAGAAAGAATCCTGCAACAGAACTCACAGTGATGATATGAAACTTTGTACAGGTTGTGGTTGGATTCCTGACTGGTGACAGTTATGATAATTACAAATTCCATCAATATCCATCCATCCTAGCCTTCTGGCAGTCTACTCGCTTGGGTTTCTTTTGTTTCGAGATGGGTTTCCTTTGGTGAATTGAAAATGAGGAAGACTAAGGCGAGAGGGGGAGGGAAAGGAAAGAGCATCTCCTCATTCTCCTTCTTTTTCCTTGGCGGTTACTAGTCCCGCTCAGTCAATGCTCTCTCATCTAACACAGGAAGCCCAGTATACAGTAGGACTCACAGCAGAGGAGACACATGCAGAGGAGGCTACATTCATAATAATAATAACAATAATAATTTATATAGCGCTTAATTAACCATTGCTGTTCTAAGCGCTTTACAATTTAATATGTCTAATTACAAATTATATACACTAATTAATTAACATCCATCCATTTATTCATTCATTCATCCTATTTCAATTGCCATTGTTCTGGACTGACTATAGCCTCTCATACAGGTGAAAATGCTTTTGTGTTTCCACATGAATACAGGGCTAGTCAGTCCAGAACAATAGCATTTGAAATTGGACGCCATTAAAGCATTCGGTCTACCATTCACACCAAACCTTGTTTAGTTAAACTAGGTTTATTCTCGCTTCTCTAATTCGAGGGCATTTAATTTCACAAGAATCAAACTACCTGGAATTTATACTGTGCAACATAAAGGACGGTTTACCAACAGTTTTGTGCCAAAAGTTCCATGGCGTCTGTAGATAATTGTCTAAACCTGTTTAGTTAAACCATCTTAAACCATGTTTAAGCCTTGGTGTGAATGGGGCATAGGATTTCGTTGCATATTCCATATTGCATTCCCAACCGACCGAAGTGCATTTTGGACTGATCAATACAGGTGTTCTTTTGAGTTGCGTTGCCAAAACTGAGATCATGGTTGACTGTCAGGGCTTCCCAGACCCTGATATTT
This sequence comes from Actinostola sp. cb2023, assembly GCA_033675265.1. Taxonomy (NCBI): domain Eukaryota; kingdom Metazoa; phylum Cnidaria; class Anthozoa; order Actiniaria; family Actinostolidae; genus Actinostola; species Actinostola sp. cb2023. Next base: position 239,242 of record JAUJYZ010000458.1, read on the forward strand.
GTTTGTGGGTTTTGGAACCCAAAATAGAAGAAAACACATCTACATGCAATATATACTACTTATTAATATTATCCAAACTCCTAGTATATATAGTTATATACTACTTATTAATATTATCCAAACTCCTAGTATATATAGTTATATACTACTTATTAATATTATCCAAACTCCTAGTATATATAGTAATATTTTTCAAAGGAATTTTTTGGTCTTAGAACAATAGAAGAACAATAGAATCACGTGATAAGGGCCTTATTTTCGTAGGGGCTTATTTTCGGAGGCGCTTATTTTCGGAGGGACTTATTTTCGGAGGGGATTATTTTCGGAGGGGCTTATTTTCGGAGGGGCTTATTTTCGGAGGTTTACGGTATTGTGATCACTTTTGACCAGAAATGGAAATGTTTATAAAGTCGGAATGTAGTAGCCAACCACTCCTTATCAAAGATAACAAAAATAAACATTTTTATTAATGATGCAAATTTTATTGTAAAAAGGTGCACTGTTTAATAAAAATATATTCAACATGAGTGTATTCGCTTTGATGCAAAGAAAAACGATACAAATTTGCTTTATAAAAGTTACTGATAAAAACCGATGCAGTCGAACCTCTCAGTTGCGAGCACTAACGTACTTGGCACTTCTCAAGGCTTCGACCATAGGGAGCCCAAGCTCATTATCTGTGAAGACCGTTTTATTTGCATATTTACAGTAAATGTGACTGATTTTCTATTTTTCGTAGTAAATGACTTAATGTGACTGGTTTTCTATTTTACCTAGTAAATGACTTAATGTGACTGGTTTTTCTATTTTACCTAGTAAATGACTTAATGTGACTGGTTTTTCTATTTTACCTAGTAAATGACTTAATGTGACTGTCATTCAGTCAGTGTTATTATTATTATTACGAACAAAGTGCTCTTGTTTTGGTGCATTGATACAATGGACTGACTAGTCAAACCGGTTTGACACGATTTACTTCTCAAATTTCTCAGCCATTCCTCTCTGCAGTGGGACTAGACTCAGAAAGAGTTCTTTGAGCACCATCAATGTCCATTCGTCTTGTTCTTTTTGGGTTGCTTTGGGTTTTACAGTAGGCTTTGGGTAGAGTGAGGGGCTGACGTCGACGCTCGTCACTGGTAAATTGTTGATTTTCTCCTAGTTAAAAGGTATAATCAAGACGTTAAGGTTATTGAATGGTCTGAAGTTATGCTAATTATTTAGTCGAAGTTATATGTCTAGCTCTCTGTCCGTCGGTGTGTTTATCCGTCGGTCGTCTGTCGTCGGTCTGTCTTTCCGTCGGTCTGCCTTTACGTCGGTCTGTCTTTCCGCCGGTCTGCCTTTCCGTCGGTCAGTCTTTCCGTCGGTCTGCCTTTCCGTCGGTCTGTCTTTCCGTCGGTCTGTCTTTCCGTCGGTCTGTCTTTCCGTCGGTCTGTCTTTCCGTCGATCTGTCTTTCGGTCGGTCTGTCTTTCCGTCGGTCTGTCTTTCCGTCGGTCTGTCTTTCCGTCGGTCTGTCTTTCCGTCGGTCTGTCTTTCCGTCGGTCTGTCTTTCCGTCGGTCTGTCTTTCCGTCGGTCTGTCTTTCCGTCGGTCTGTCTTTCCGTCGGTCTGTCTTTCCGTCCGTCCGTCCGTCCGTATGTCCGTCCGTCCGTCCGTCCGTCCGTCCGTCCGTCCGTCCGTCCGTCCGTCCGTCCGTCCGTCCGTCCGTCCGTCCGTCCGTCCGTCCGTCCGTCCGTCCGTCCGTCCGTCCGTCTGTCTGTCTGTCTGTCTGTCTGTCTGTCTGTCCCAGTTAGCACTATCTATTTAGTCTCTTTCCATTTCTAGTGTCATATAACACTTACCATGTGGCGAAGCCGTGCCATAAGATCGTTAACCTTGTATTTAATCTCCTGGAATTTATGTTTGTAGTTTCCAGGGTGAGAGTTGTTCGCCTCGTAGTCAATGGTGTCTTTGAGCATTTGTTTGAATTGGAACATTAAGATGACCGATCTCTTGAGAAATTCCTCATTCTAAAATCAAGTAAGAATCATGACTGTTATAGCTGGAGTTATTAGTAGCCTGGTTTCCAGACGTTCCGAGGTCCTCCGCTCTCTCTTTGAGGGCCACGGACCGTCTAAAAATATCGGACCATGGATGGGGGGGGGGGGGGGGGGGGGGGGGGGGGGGGGGGGGGGGGGGGGGGGGGGGGGGGGGGGGGGGGGGGGGGGGGTTAGTTAGAGGGGACTCCCATATATATAGTGGTTGGGATGCTCGTCCGAAATTTAAATGACCCTGGTACCAACTCTAAAGTGACAAAAACTACAACTGTTATTCCGGCTGTCATTATCTTATCTTGGGTATCTTATTTACTGACAAACACCCTAAATGGTACCGGCTTAGTCTGTTGTGATCCTTTTAGATTTGTGACACCCTAAGAGGTACCAAACTGCGAATCTGGACCCCTAAAAGGTACGACGAGCATCCCAACCACTTTATATATGGGAGTTCCGTCCCTGGCATATTGGTTATTACTTAAAATTATTGATTTGAAATCCAGAGTTTAGTGCACTCTCGGCTCCGATCCGACGACTCATTTATTTGGACGAAACGGTGATGAAGAAAAAGAAGAAGAAGATGACGAAGACTTTATTTCAAGAAGGTAGCACATTTGTAGAGGTTCGAGTTCAATTTGGCAATAATTTGCACGAGTGTGTTTTTCAAAGAGTATCAAAATTATTCCAAATTGAACGAGAAATCTGGCGTATGATTACCAAATTTAATCACTTCTTAAAATAAGTGCCTATCACCCTTTTTTCTTATTTTGGAAATCACTTCAATATGAAGTGTATATTGGGGTGGTTCAGTGTTATGTGATTCATATTACTGAGTTATAGAGGTTCAAAACATGACATGTTAATTTTGTGACGTCAAAGGAAGCATTTGCATTAATTGGGGGTCGGGGGTGGGGGGGGGGGGGGGGGGGGGGGGGGGGGGGGGGGGGGGGGGGGGGGGGGGGGGGGGGGGTTAAGGGGGGGGGGGGGGGGGGGGGGTGGATAAATGTAGTAACGGCGCTACTTACTGATAAAGCAGCATAGTTTATCATTGGCTCCACGCCTGGTAACGGAATGTAGTGATCATAGTTCCCATTCTTGAACCGTTCTTTTGCCTAAATATAAACATACAAATTAAGGATTTAGTAGTAGTTCCCCCTAAATTCCCGGAAGTGACGTCAAAGTGATGTCATACTCACAAGATCGGTGTATGCTATTCTCAGAGAATGCATCAGAGTGAAACTATCGCCTCTTATCCAATAAGACATGATCGTATTCGTGTCTGTTCCCGACAGTGGTGCTCCACGGGCTGTTGTCCCAAACAGCAGGATAGAAAGTGTTGCCATAACAACGACATCTGAAAATGGCAAATTCAGATTAAGTTTAGAACTGAGTTAGGCCTAGTTCAGACGTCGTGCTAATCATGAGCTGTTCTCATTTCAAACAATAGATAATGAGGCGGCTTCTTTTGAAGTAATGAAGAACGGCTCTTGGAAAGTACGGCGTTAGAACTAGGCCTAAGATTATTAATATAGATTTAATAAATACTAAAAGTTATTTTTAAGAATTTCAGGAAATACATTTTGTTTAATGGTTTTAAATAATAAGAATAAGAATAAGAAGAATAAGAAGAATAAGAAGAATAATAATAATAATAATAATAATAATATAATAATAATAATAAAATAATAATAATATTATAATAAATAACAAATAGTAATAATAACTACATTACTACTACTACTACTAATAATAATAATAATATAATAATAATAATAGTATAATAATAATAATAATAATATAATATAATAATATAATAATAATAATAATAATAATAATAATAATAATAATAATAATAATAATAATAATAATAATAATAATAATAATAATATAATAATAATAACAATAGTAATAATAACTGCATTACTACTACTACTACTAATAATAATAATAATAATATATAATAATAATAATAATAATAATAATAATAATAATAATAATAATACAATAATAACAATAGTAATAATAACTGCATTACTAATAATAACAATAACAATAATAATTATAATAATTATAATCAATAATAATAAAATTTAAAGAACACGAAACTCCTGACAACTATATGTGCTTCATCACTGAAGATGGCAAACGTTTATTGCTGAAACATGTCTAAAAAACTAAAAAGTTTCGTGTTGTTCTATAATATGTATTATCTTACTGCTGTTCAGACCTTTTGGAAATAATAAAATATTAATATATAATTATCGATGAAATATTTATATTTAATTCTCTTCTTCGAAAAATTGATATATTCACACGTGAAGATAACATGTTATCGTGTGAAGACTATCATATCGTAAAGTAAAAATTATTTCAAAATAAAAAGATTGTTTCATCGATAATTATATATTAAGAGGATATTTTTTACGAACGCGCGTATTGAGCGCCAAAAACCAATAGCATGGAGAATACGTTTTGTACAAGGCTAAAACTGCTTTAGCAAAGAGTTCAAGGTATTTGTGATGGTTTTTGAACGGTAAAAGTGAAATTAGAGTGTTAATCCAAAGTGAAAATTTGATTTGAAAACCGTCCACATGGGCTAGATCTGTATATTTGCTAGTATTGCTGATGTTTTCCCCTGAATTACCCCAAATGTGAAACAAAAAGCAGGTAAATGGCTTTGTACAACGCTAAAACAGCTTTAGGCAGATAATTTACTTTGTTTTTAATAGTTTGTGCTTGGTTAAAATAAAATTAGAGTGTTAATCCAAAGCGAAAATCGAAATTCAAACTGTCCAAAAGGGCTGGTTTTTGGCGCTTTTGGCGGATATTACGCGTTGTTGAAAGAAATATCCTCTTAAACAGAATATTACATTACAGTATTACATATTTGACATATTACACTCGAAGATAAAATTCGTATCCGCGCGCCCATGTAACATCCTCTATTTAATAATAATATAATAATAATAATAATAATAATAATAATAATAATAATAATAATAATAATAATAATAATAATAATAATATTAATATTAATATTAATAATAATATAATAATAATAATAATAATAATAATAACGGTTTCTTCACAGCATTTCTACTTAGTAGCTGATATTATCCGTTATATAGAAACTGAAATGAGAGACCAGAAAATCTGTGTCATTTTCACTGCACTGATTGTTATATGATAAAAAGTAAATTACATGATACGGAATTATCATGTTGTAATATTATCGTCTATATATCATTTTTGGCAACGATAAGCTACAGAACAATACAAAATGATAACTTACCTACAACAGTAGTAGCCATGACAGAACGTTTTTTCGCGGATTTTACAGACTTTAAAATCGGTGTCAAATTTCCCTCGGATTTTGAAGTGACAACTGATATCTCTCATGGCTGAAACTCCTTTTATACCGAATAATGTTGAAAAGAACTGCATGTTGAGATCATAAGCTATAAATTCAATTTAAAACCAGAGATCCTATGTTGAGAAAATATTCCCAAAAACATTAACCAAGTTGTAGCAGAAGTCCGTAATTTCTAAGATAGACCATTAACTTCCTTTGTGTAATATGCAAATTACTAGGTCATTTCCGCTGTTATGTAATCATTTGAGGGGACAAAACTTGTAAATAACTCATGACGGGCTCGTTTTGCTTGAGAGAGGGTATCCGGCATGGTAGACCGAATTTGGACGATTCTGAAGAACTATTGTACTGGCTGTACAACAGTAACCGCTCAGCTAGACTGGTCAATATACTCAATGGAAACATTTTAAAATGATAAGCAATAAAGTATTACTACAATTATATAGGTTGAGCTCTTGATCGAGGATCGAATAATAGCAATAACATGTGATCGATAGGCGTGCCTGGTTGACTGAAACTCTTTTAGTTTGTATACGTAATTACTGTAACATGGGACAAGTAAAAATATATTTTCAATGAAGGTGAATCTGTAGGGAGAGTAGACGGATGTATAAATAAATAGTTCGGTCAGTATTCAACACCCCTCAGTCTTTTCCTCGTGCCTATCCGTACAGTGTGTCGTTCACAGGAGCTAGCCGATAGCTATAGGTACAGAGTCTTTTAAAAACTACTGCTAGAGATCAAAAGCGTCGTGTCACAATTCTAGAGTTGTTTAAGTAATTTCACGTAAAGAAAATGAAAGAATTTAAGACATGGCAAAATACTGATCAACTGATATGTATACTGACAATCAAGCGAAAGCAAGTTGTAAAAATATGGCTGAAACTTTGGTTACTAAATTTTGCTTGAAAAAGTGTTCAACTTTAATGGACCTATTCATGTCGACTAAAATGAGTGTTTTCTTGTTCGCGTACACCAGTCAGCGAACTATTTCTAAATATTAATTAGTTATAAAGATAACAATTAATTAATATAAAGTTCACGATCAAGAGTTTAATCAAGTAACATTATATGCAATTGATATTCTTTCCAAATAGCCATCTAGCATTAACATAATTTAACTAACAAAACCAGAAAGTAGCTCTAACCGAGTCTCATCAACGCTTGTAGCGTGATATTGTTTTGCGACGATGCTGTTTCAACCGTAACCAATTAACTTCCGGGAATCGTAGATTTCTAACCGAATCGACCGAATATATCGCTATGACGACCCAGTTTCCGAAACACGCAATCAATGCATGCATGCATGTCTTTATCAGTTTCACCGTGTCAATGGAACGGGAATTAATTGTAGCGAAACATAGCTTGCTAATTCTCGAATTGATATTATTTTCGGACAAAATAACTCTGTAATTAATGAAAGGGATTAGCCGTTGACAATTTGAAATATTAGATATTTTTTGTTCTTCTTTTTCTGAATTTCAAAAGTTTGAAAAGTTTTCAAACTTTGCAAGAGATTAACTGGGAAGCACTTGAGTATAAAATTAATTATTTAGAATATCAGTGACGTTAATATATATTGTATAAAGATTCTATATCCTTTATAATATTGGAGAAATTAGAAAACCACAACTTTACAGAATAATAAGCTTCATTGCAGAAGTGAAAGCCGGCCAAAGTTTGTTCCAACGGAATTCAATCTCACTTCTAATTTGGTCTAATTAGTAATTTATAGCAGGGTGAAAAACAGTACAAAAATACGCAACATTCTCATGTAGTTTAAACATCCTGTAAACTACATTTCCTAAAAAATATATTAATAACAAATGCCAGAATTTCGACTAATCCTACTGGCCATGGAATGCTTACAACTAAGTCCCTTCAAGACTGAAGACAATATCTGTCGCAGTCCACTCGCAGTCAGCTCGCAGTCCCATACCCAGAAATCAGAGACATGCCTGGTTGCGCAGCTCATTATTCATAAGCTTTTCGGACATTTGCATATCAACGAGAAATAGTAGAAATGTATGGCAAAACTTGGAAAATCAGAAATACACCTAATTGCAGAAAGGTTGTCCACCTCGGAAAAGCACATTTACACATTTACACATTTGCACATTTGCACATTTGCACATTCGCAACATCACGTGTATATTTGTTTTGCGCAAGTGGAACCCAGAGTCAATAGATTCAGTATAAGTATACTGCCATAAGAATGCCGCGGCCTTATACCTATTTAAGGTGGATAGTTGTATTTCAGCGCTTGTAAAAGTGCAAATGTGTAAATGTGCAAATGTGTAAATGTGCTTTTCCGAGGTGGACAACCTTTCTGCAATTAGGTGTATCTGAAGAACTTAACTAAACTTCGGATGCAAACTCCCGATAGCTAATTCACAAGTTTAATGTTTTGGGTGCTCGAATCGAGTACACTTTTTACAAACAAGCGAAATTAAAGTATGGCAAAATCGATTTCAAAAATCGCTCTCTCAACAACATCTCACCTCTGTCTGTTACTGTAAAAGGCCGCCAAATTAAGTAAATTCCTAAAAGTTGGAGTCCGGTAGCAGCTTCGTCGAGCGTGGTACACACTTTCCCGATAGCCAGTTCAAAAGGACATCATCTAAACTCACAGAATATCACACTTGTTTGGCCATAAATTCCACTTCTAATATGACAAAATCCAGCCAAAGATAAGCTAAATTCCACTTTCGCCGCTACAGATCAAAAGCATACTGAGTAAATCTATTGTTTTCACCGTTGTTTTTCACTCGATAAACGCTTCTTTCAAGCTTATTTGGATCGCCATGTTTACATAAGTAGACTGCTGGCCTGTTAGATTACACAGGAAACCCTGAGATAGTTAGCTGAGTAGCTCAAAAAGCGAGAAATAGGAGAGAGATAGGAGCGGAGGGGGTTCAACTTTGGGCTTCCTGTGGTAAATACAATTTTTGTATCTTTTTGCTAAATTTGTAATTATTTTAAAATGTAGAGGCTGCAAACTATAAAAATGTCGCGCTGCAAACTATAAAAATGCAAATACATTTATTGAAGTAAAAGTGTTCTTGTGAAGGTAGTAAGTAGTAGACCGTAATTATCTACATCCTTTGACCATGCAAAACAACCATTCTGACCTATACCTAATGGTTCAGAAAGGCAATTGATTGAACATTACTTCAACAAAGGATTTCAGTACAAGGAAATAGTACTAATGCTGGAAAAACATCATGATATAAACATCAACTGGAGGACTCTCAAACGAAGACTTGGAGACTATGGCCTGAAACGTCGAAATAAACTTGACGGGACCGATCTCCAGTTGATTAAAGAACTTATTACACGGGAAATATCTGTTATCGAACAATGTGGCACATTTTGCGCATTAGTTATCACATTCATGTTCCCAGGCGCACAGTAGAAACGATTTTGAGAGAGGTGGATCCACATGGCGTAGAAGAGAGAAAACATCTTTGTTTTCATCGCCGTACTTATGGATCACCTGGGCCTAACTTCGCCTGGCACATGGACGGCTATGATAAACTAAAGCCATATGGCTTTTCACTTCACGGATGCGTGGACGGGTTTAGTAGAAGAATCCTATGGCTTGAGTTACAGCGATCAAACAAAAACCCAAGGCTCATTGCACGCTATTTTATTAATTGCGTCAAAGCTTCTGGTGGCTGCCCAGTGCGTCTAATGGACTGATCTTGGCACAGAGAACGGAATTGCCGCTGGTGTACAGTGTTATACTTTCGTGCCGAAGATTCAGATGACTGTGCTGGTTCTAAAGCTCACAAGTATGTGCCTAGCACAGCTAACCAGAGGATTGAATGTTACTGGTCTTCTTTCAGAAGACAGCGATCAAGCTGGTGGATTGACTTTTTTCAAGATCTTATTAGCCATTACCTAAACGAGCAGGGGACTGGGACCAAGTCCATAAAACTGATTCAATAAGAAACTAGCAAAAGTGGGCATCATATTCTGAGAGAGCAGATCAAACTTAGCTAATCTGGAAAGTTTGGTGAACTTCGGCTTAATATTGATGATGCTAGAGGGCATCAAAGATGTCTATTTTCCCATACAAACTCTGTAAATGTTTTACGTTGTCCAGCCAAACCAGCCAAACGTACCACTGTAAAATTTTGGCTGGATAACACAATTTCAAAAGTTTATAATTCCGACAGAATTTGCTCAAATCGCATCAAACTTTGCACAGATACTAATTTCAACATGCTATTTCATGTTATAAACTTAATTTCGTAATTGCATTAATTATAATAAACTCGTTCCCAGTCCCCTGCTCGTTTAGGTAATGGCTAATTGAATGTGGGCTTCTAGATCTTACCAGCGAAATTCACAAAAAAGCGCTATGGTTTTGTTTTGCTGATCTACTGCAAGAAGATCTTGATAACACAAAAGAGTATTGGAATTCCCATCGGATCAGAAAATCTAAGCATGCTGCAGTTTCTAGTGTTCCTGATGTAATGTATTTTCTACCTGAAGAATATGGGCAAACAGATTGTTTGACTCAAGTTTCAATACAAAAACTAAACGAAATTGATGACAGGATTCAAGATCTTAACCAGGAAGATCCAATTTGGGAAGACTATTTTATTTATGTTATGGAGAACAATAACCTTTTGCAACCAACAACTATTCAAGAAGCTGGCACTCTTTTCCAGAAACTTGTCACATATGCCAAGCCTAACTAACTTTCAAGGTGTAAGCAACATTTTTATAGTTTGCAGCGCAACATTTTTGTGGCTACTGCGCTTGCGCAACTAGCCACTATTGCCATCGTCTGAGTTTTCCGAAAGTAAGTAAGTAAGTAAGTAAGTAAGTAAGTAACAATAGATAAACTTCGGAACCAATCACCACCCAAGTAGAGAAATCTCGCTGATAGATAAACTTAATTCGGAACCAATCACCACCCGAGTAAAGAAATCGCCATAACACTTCGTATTACCGAGAGCGAGCTGAGATCGGCGTACGTGCTCAACCGATTTGCTTCCTTATGATTGTCTGCATCGAGTTGCATCGAGTCGTTTTTACCTAGTAAGTAATAATGTTTAGTTTCAGAAAATTCACCAATATTATTTATCACAGCTTTCATTCTGTCTTTCTAAACGGTCAGATGAAAGGTTCTGTAAGTGCTATTCAACTTATAGGCCGATGTTTACGCCGAGATATTCGCAACTACTCCAACCTGAACTGACAAGACAGCGAAAACAACGCTCGCTGATTTTAACTGACTGACAAGACAGCGAAAACAACGCTCGCTGATTTTAAACAATGAGCTCCATTTGGAGATACAAAAGCCCGTAATGAGAAAACAAAAGCCCTTTAAGGGAATATATGAGCCTCTTCGGAGGATAAATGAGCCTCTTTTGAGGACAATTGAGCCCCATTGTGGGCCTGATAAATCAGCCAGTTTACGGGATCAATGAAGCCCTTAAATTAAACCTTGTATTACAGGGAGCACGTCCTTGTCATATTAATGCAGTCAGTATTGCTTCCTCATCGAGTTTCATCGATAACCAATCACCACCCAAGGACCACCCAAGTAGAGAAATCTCGCTGATCTATTTTTGTGCAAATATATATATACCAGTAGCCACATGTACCTCTAAGGGTACCTATTTTTATTTATAGTTTGCAGCGCGACAAATATTGTTTACTTAGTTCCACTCGGTCAATGCTTTCTCATCTAACACAGGAAGCCCAGTATATGACTCACCAGCAGAGGAGACGCATGCAGAGGAGGCTACATCCATCCATTTATTCATTCATTCATTCATTCATTCATTCATCAATCCATCATATAATCAGAGTCATAAGTTAGAGTTAGAGTCGGAGTAAACCGCACAGTATACAGCTAATTCAAAAAACGTGTCCTAGATTTTGTTGAATATTGCATATTCAGTGAGTACAAAACAAACTGGTTTCCAATTTGGCCTACAACAAAAATGATTTAGAAAAAAATTACAAATTTGAGAAAATTATATATTAGTATAGGTAATAGCATGGTTTGTAGTGATATTTGGGATAAATACCACGAGTGATATTTCAAAATTGTTAACAAAATTTCACGAGCCTCCGGCGAGTGAAATTTGTGACAATTTTGAAATATCACGAGTGGTATTTATCCCAAATATCACGTACAAAACATGCTATTAAATGTTTATAATATGACCTAAGAAAATACTGCAATTTCGATCAGTTTGTCTGTAGTTTTACCATGAACTAATGGAAAATGCTCTCAAGTAAATTATTTTCATAGAAAAACGTTCATAAATTAGATAACAAATGAAGAAAACAGAAACAAGAGGTTTCTAAAGCTTTATTTGTACCTTTTTCAGCAATAATTCTTAATTCACTTCTCGATCTAAAGCAGGAAAACCTTTACTTTAGCACGATCAACAGTCGATCGTTTCTCGCTGATTTTTGCAGTCTCAGCCAAAGAAAACCTTCCTGATTTGTCAAAATATATCCATGTTGATGTACTTTTTCAATTTGACGTTGTTCTTGAGATCTGTTTCTAGGTATATTTCAGCTTTTTTAGCGAGAAAAACTCTGTCGGGTTTATCCGCCATCTTGGATTTGAATGTCATGCTTGGTGCTCAAACAATGGTTACCATGGTGATTTTGAAATACCACTCCTGAGAGCTTGAAATACCACTATTACGCTGAAATACCACTCCTCTCAGCCAATCGAATTGCAGGATTTTCTTAGGTCATATTATAATATTTATAAGAGAACACCTTTATTGTGCTCACATATAATTACATTGAGATATATGCATATCTGTGTATACAGATACACATATTTAGATAACAAGAATATAGGTGTTGTCTCTGACTTGAAGTTTATAATTATTATTGAAAAATAATAATTTTCAAACATGCAGACGTTTCGGTCTCTGATCAGAGACCTTCTTCAGTGTGATGGAAACGTTGTCCACACTGAAGAAGAACTCTGATCAGAGACCTTCTTCAGTGTGATGGAAACGTTGTTCACACTGAAGAAGAACTCTGATCAGAGACCTTCTTCAGTGTGATGGAAACGTTCACACTGAAGAAGAACTCTGTCAGAGACCGAAACGTCTGTTTGAAAAATATTTTTTTCAATAATAATTATAAAATTCAAGTCAGAGACAACACCTATATTCTTGTTATTATGTTACCTGACTGTAGCTTCACAATTTTTAACATATATAGATGTGTACATGTACTTTATGGAATTAGCGCTATATAAATGCCACTTATTATTATTGTTATTAGAGTCGTTTTCGTATGAGTGGAAAACCTACGGTACGGAGTTACGGTAACGGTACGGAATCGAACACATTGTATTCAACCAATCACAGCGCACGAAATCATGCCTCAACCAATCAGAATGCTTGGATACCGCACGATGGTGGCGCGATACGGTCACCGCACGGCACGAACCGTCCCGTAACCATGTCCAACTCATACGAAAACGACTCTATTACATGTATATAATTATGAATGAATGAATGAATGAATTAATGATTAATACTAGTATATTCGAGTACAATAGATTAAGCGTTGCCGAAACTGAGTGCATGGTTGACTTGTCAGGGCTTCTCTGATATTTGTTTGTGGGTTTTGGAACCCCAAAATAGAAGAAATCACACAATTCATAGCGACTTTGGTCCGGGAATGCAATATGCAACAAAACCTAGGACAACGTTTTTTGACCTTTTTGAATTAGCTCAATGTATTCGAAGGATAATTTTAAATTGGAAAAACTGTCATATAAAATATTATCTCGATTAATAAAACTGATATCGTAAACCTCCGAAAATAAGCCCAAGAAACATATTCTTCAAAGGACTTTTTTGGTCTTAGAACAATAGAAGAACAATAGAATCACGTGATAAGGGGCTTATTTTCGGAGGGTCTTATTTTCGGAGGGGCGTAATTTCGTAGGGAACTATTTTCGGAGGGACCTATTTTCGGAGGGGCTTATTTTGGGAGGGGCTTATTTTCGGAGAGGCTTATTTTCGGAGGGGATTATTTTCGGAGGGGGCTTATTTTCGGAGGGGCTTATTTTCGGAGGGACTTATTTTCGGAGGGGCTTATTTTCGGAGGGGCTTATTTTCGGAGGTTTACGGTATTGTGATCACTTTTGACCAGAAATGGAAATGTTTATAAAGTCGGAATGTAGTAGCCAACCAGTCCTTATCAAAGATAACAAAAATAAACATTTTTATTAATGATGCAAATTTTATTGTAAAAAGGTGCACTGTTTTATAAAAATATATTCAACATGAGTGTATTCGCTTTGATGCAAAGAAAAACGATACAAATTTGCTTTATAAAAGTTACTGATAAAAACCGATGCAGTCGAACCTCTCAGTTGCGAGCACTAACGTACTTGGCACTTCTCAAGGCTTCGACCATAGGGAGCCCAAGCTCATTATCTGTGAAGACCGTTTTATTTGCATATTTACAGTAAATGTGACTGATTTTCTATTTTTCGTAGTAAATGACTTAATGTGACTGGTTTTCTATTTTACCTAGTAAATGACTTAATGTGACTGGTTTTCTATTTTACCTAGTAAATGACTTAATGTGACTGGTTTTTCTATTTTACCTAGTAAATGACTTAATGTGACTGGTTTTTCTATTTTACCTAGTAAATGACTTAATGTGACTGGTTTTTCTATTTTACCTAGTAAATGACTTAATGTGACTGTCATTCAGTCAGTGTTATTATTATTATTACGAACAAAGTGCTCTTGTTTTTGGTGCATTGATACAATGGACATACTAGTCAAACGCCGATTTGACACGATTTACTTCTCAAATTTCTCAGCCATTCCTCTCTGCAGTGGGACTAGACTCAGAAAGAGTTCTTTGAGCACCATCAATGTCCATTCATCTTGTTCTTTTTGGGTTGCTTTGGGTTTTACAGTAGGCTTTGGGTAGAGTGAGGGGCTGACGTCGACGCTCGTCACTGGTAAATTGTTGATTTTCTCCTAGTTAAAAGGTATAATCAAGACGTTAAGGTTATTGAATGGTCTGAAGTTATGCTAATTATTTAGTCGAAGTTATATGTCTAGCTCTCTGTCCGTCGGTGTGTTTATCCGTCGGTCGGTCTGTCTTTCCGTCGGTCTGTCTTTCCGTCGGTCTGCCTTTACGTCGGTCTGTCTTTCCGCCGGTCTGCCTTTCCGTCGGTCAGTCTTTCCGTCGATCTGCCTTTCCGTCGGTCTGTCTTTCCGTCGGTCTGTCTTTCCGTCGGTCTGTCTTTCCGTCGGTCTGTCTTTCCGTCGGTCTGTCTTTCCGTAGGTCTGTCTTTCCGTCGGTCTGCGGTCTGTCCGGTGGATTGCGGTCTGTCCGTCTCTCTATCTGCATGTCCGTCGGTCGGTCTGTCTGTCTGTCTGTCTGTCCTTCGGTCTGTCTGTCCGTCGGTCTGTCTGTCTGTCTGTCTGTCTGTCTGTCTGTCCCAGTTAGCACTATCTATTTAGTCTCTTTCCATTTCTAGTGTCATATAACACTTACCATGTGTAGAAGCCATGCCATAAGATCGTTAACCTTGTATTTAATCTCCTGGAATTTATGTTTGTAGTTTCCAGGGTGAGAGTTGTTCGCCTCGTAGTCAATGGTGTCTTTGAGCATTTGTTTGAATTGGAACATTAAGATGACCGATCTCTTGAGAAATTCCTCATTCTAAAATCAAGTAAGAATCATGACTGTTATAGCTGGAGTTATTAGTAGCCTGGTTTCCAGACGTTCCGAGGTCCTCCGCTCTCTCTTTGAGGGCCACGGACCGTCTAAAAATATCGGGCCATGGTTCGGGGGGGGGGGGGGGGGGGGGGGGGGGGGTTAGAGGGGACTCCCATATATATAGTGGTTGGGATGCTCGTCGGAAATTTTGAAAATGACCCTGGTACCAACTCTAAAGTGACAAAAACTACAACTGTTATTCCGGCTGTCATTATCTTATCTTGGGTATCTTATTTACTGACAAACACCCTAAATGGTACCGGCTTAGTCTGTTGTGATCCTTTTAGATTTGTGACACCCTAAGAGGTACCAAACTGCGAATCTGGACCCCTAAAAGGTACGACGAGCATCCCAACCACTTTATATATGGGAGTTCCTCCCGGGCATATTGGTTATTACTTAAAATTATTGATTTGAAATCCAGAGTTTAGTGCACTCTCGGCTCCGATCCGACGACTCATTTATTTGGACGAAACGGTGATGAAGAAAAAGAAGAAGAAGATGACGAAGACTTTATTTCAAGAGGGTAGCACATTTGTAGAGGCCGGTTCGAGTTCAATTTGGCAATAATTTGCACGAGTGTGTTTTTCAAAGAGTATCAAAATTATTCCAAATTGAACGAGAAATCTGGCGTATGATTACCAAATTTAATCACTTCTTAAAATAAGTGCCTATCACCCTTTTTTCTTATTTTGGAAATCACTTCAATATGAAGTGTATATTGGGGTGGTTCAGTGTTATGTGATTTGAGCTTCATATTACTGAGTTATAGAGGTTCAAAACATGACATGTTAATTTTCTGACGTCAAAGGAGCATTTGCATAATTGGGGGTCGGGGGAGGGGGGGTGGGGGGGGAGGGGGTTAATGTAGTAACGGCGCTACTTACTGATAAAGCAGCATAGTTTATCATTGGCTCCACGCCTGGTAAAGGAATGTAGTGATCATAGTTCCCATTCTTGAACCGTTCTTTTGCCTAAATATAAACATACAAATTAAGGATTTAGTAGTAGTTCCCCATAAATTCCCGGAAGTGACGTCAAAGTGATGTCATACTCACAAGATCGGTGTATGTTATGCTCAGAGAATGCATCAGAGTGAAACTTTCGCCTCTGATGATATGAGACATGATCGTATTCGTGTCTGTTCCCGACAGGGGTGCTCCACGGGCTGTTGTCCCAAACAGCAGGATAGCAAGTGTTGCCATAACAACGACATCTGAAAATGGCAAATTTGAGGTGGAAGATTCAGATTGAGTTTGGAAAAGATTCATAAAATAAATAAAGACTAGAAGTTCCTTTCAAGAATTTCAGGAAATACATGTTGTTTATGGTTAATAATAATCATCATAATCATCATAATCATAATCATAATAATAATAATACTCAGTAATAATAATAATAATAATAATAATAATAATAATAATAATAATAATAGTAATAATAATAATAATAATAATAATAATAATAATAATAATAATAATAATAATAATAATAATAATAATAATAATAATAAGTAATAATAATAATAATAAAAAATAATAATAATAATAATAATAATAATAAAATAATAATATTAATATGTAATAATCATTATAATAATAATAATAATAATAATATTAAATAATAATAATAATAATAATAATAATAATAATAATAATAATAATAATAATAAGTAAGAATAATAAGAATAAAATAAGAATAATAATAAGAATAATAATAACTGTTTGTTCACAGCATTTTTACTTAGTAGCTGATATTATCCGTTATATAGAAACTGAAATGAGAGATCAAATATTAAATTATGCTGAATGCACTTTTTTTCAGTCTGGGTCCAGTAAGCGAAACCTCTGTTTCGAAATCCAATCCAATGTATAATTCATTTCCGTTGCTTGGTTAATTGGTTAATTAAAAATGGTAGTCACTATCGAAAGCTTTCGATAATAGTTACAAAACAACTACAGTACAAATAAATCGTGCAGCATAAATAGCTACAATAGTACTAAATAGTGATATTTCTATTGTTTTCTATAGTATAATTAGCGCTATTTAGTACATTTAGTATAAAATGTTTCATGGTTTAAGTCAGTTTGTACCTAGTATTTATCATATAACAATCAGTAGTATACTTGTTGATAGCAACAAATAGAGTGATTCCAATAAACCTGGGCACTACTAATTAGCTGTCAGTGTTTATTAGATGCAAAAAAAAAAAAAAAAAAGACTGAGTGTCTAATGGTCTAATGGTCAGCCAGACAGTGTACGTAGTTAGTAATGCCCAGGTTTATTGGAATCACTCTATCGTAACACTGATACATAACAACACCGCGCTACCAGTGGCCAGTGGTGATATCATTGATATATATATCTTCACGTTGAAGACTTATCGTTTTTCGAGAAAAAAAAAAGAGTCCAGAAAATCTGTGTCATTTTCACTGCACTGATTGTTATATGATAAAAAGTAAATTACATGATACGGAATTATCATGTTGTAATATTATCGTCTATATATCATTTTTGGCAACGATAAGCTACAGAACAATAACAAATAATAACTTACCTACAATAGTAGTAGCCATGACAGAACGTTTTTTTCGCGGATTTTACAGACTTTAAAATCGGTGTCAAATTTCCCTCGGATTTTGAAGTGACAACTGATATCTCTCATGGCTGAAACTTCTTTTATACCGAATAATGTTGAAAAGAACTGCATGTTGAGATCATAAGCTATAAATTCAATTTAAAACCAGAGATCCTATGTTGAGAAAATATTCCCAAAAATATTAACCAAGTTGTAGCAGAAGTCCGTAATTTCTAACATAGTCCATTAACTTCCTTTGTGTAATATGCAAATTACTAGGTCATTTTACTTTTGTTATTTCCGCTGTTATGTAATCATTTGAGGGGAACAAAACTTGTAAATAACCCATGACGGGCTCATTTTGCTTGAGAGAGGGTATCCTGCATGGTAGACCGAATTTGGACGGTTCTGAAGAACTATTGTACTAGCTGTACAACAGTAACCGCTCAGCTAGACTGGTCAATATACTCAATGGAAACATTTTAAAATGATAAGCAATAAAGTATTACTACAATTAGGTTGAGCTCTTGATCCGAGGCTCGAAGAATAGCAATAACAAGCTGATCGTTAAAATTAGGCGTGCCTGGCTGACTGAAGCGCTTGGAACTCTTTTAGTTTGTATACGTAACTACTGTAACATGGGGCAAGTAACTGAAACATATTTTCAATGAAGGTGAATCTGTAGGGAGAGTAGACGGGTGTATAAATAAATATTTCGGTCAGTATTCATTCAACACATCCCCTCAGTTAAATTCAATTCAATTTATTTCAGTCAATACCACAGTCTTTTCCTCAAATTCGTACAGTGTGTCGTTCACAGGAGCTAGCCGATAGCTATAGGTACAGAGGTCTTTTAAAAACTACTTCTACAGTTCAAAAGCATCGTGTCACAATTCTAGAGTTGTTTAAGTAATTTCACGTAAAGAAAATGAAATAATTTAAGACATGGCAAAATACTGATCAATATATGTATACTGACAATCAAGCGAAAGCAAGTTGTAAAAATATGGCTGAAACTTTGGTTACTAAATTTTGCTTGAAAAAGTGTTCAACTTTAATGGACCTGCTCATGTCGACTAAAATGAGTGTTTTCTTGGTCGCGTACACCAGTCAGCGAACTATTTCTAAATATTAATTAGTTATAAAGATAACAATTAATTAATATAAAGTTCACGATCAAGAGTTTAATCAAGTAACATTATATGCAATTGATATTCTTTCCAAATAGCCATCTAGCATTAACATAATTTAACTAACAAAACCAGAAAGTAGCTCTAACCGAGTCTCATCAACGCTTGTAGCGTGATATTGTTTTGCGACGATGCTGTTTCAACCGTAACCAATTAACTTCCGGGAATCGTAGATTTCTAACCGAATCGACCGAATATATCGCTATGACGACCCAGTTTCCGAAACACGCAATCAATGCATGCATGCATGTCTTTATCAGTTTCACCGTGTCAATGGAACGGGAATTAATTGTAGCGAAACATAGCTTGCTAATTCTCGAATTGATATTATTTTCGGACAAAATAACTCTGTAATTAATGAAAGGGATTAGCCGTTGACAATTTGAAATATTAGATTTTTTTTTTCTTTTTTTTCTGAATTTCAAAAGTTTGAAAAGTTTTCAAACTTTGCAAGAGGTTAACTGGGAAGCACTTGAGTATAAAATTAATTATTTAGAATATCAGTGACGTTAATATATATTGTATAAAGATTCTATATCCTTTATAATATTGGAGAAATTAGAAAACCACAACTTTACAGAATAATAAGCTTCATTGCAGAAGTGAAAGCCGGCCAAAGTTTGTTCCAACGGAATTCAATCTCACTTCTAATTTGGTCTAATTAGTAATTTATAGCAGGGTGAAAAACAGTACAAAAATACTCAACATTCTCATGTAGTTTAAACATCCTGTAAACTACATTTCCTAAAAAATATATTAAAGGAGAACTGCAGCCTAAATTTATCTTTCGATCAAAACAAAGAGAATGTTGTGTACATTCATTTTCTGAAATAATTTTCAATTGTTTATTTTTATGGAGAAGAAACTTGAGTTTTAATTGTAAAAAGACAGATTACCGCTGAAATGATCGCAGCTCACTTCAGTAATTATTCCCCATGTCTGACGTCACCTATCCCAAGGGAAAGTGCAGTCACAATGTAGAGTAATTATAAGTGCATTGTATTTTCTTGTACCCGAGAGAATGTTGTGAACGGATTTTAATATTCCCCATAAACGACGTCACAAACAAAAAGATCTGAGCCGACGGTAAAACGGCAAAATGGCGGATGATATTCCATATTGAACGTAAATGACGTTGATATCTAAGAACGATTTACAAAAATTAATACTCAAGTAATGTTAATATAAGTGATATCTAACTTTATTGAAAAAATAATTTTTTTCTTCAGTTCCCCTTTAATAACAAATGCCAGAATTTCGACTAATCCTACTGGCCATGGAATGCTTACAACTAAGTCCCTTCAAGACTGAAGACAATATCCGTCGCAGTCCACTCGCAGTCAGCTCGCAGTCCCATACCCAGAAATCAGAGACATGCCTGGTTGCGCAGCTCATTATTCATAAGCTTTTCGGACATTTGCATATCAACGAGAAATAGTAGAAATGTATGGCAAAACTTGGAAAATCAGATATACACCTAATTGCAGAAAGGTTGTCCACCTCGGAAAAGCACATTTACACATCAGTTTACACATTTGCACATTTGCACATTTGCACATTCGCAACATCACGTGTATATTTGTTTTGCGCAAGTGGAACCCAGAGTCAATAGATTCAGTATAAGTATACTGCCATAAGAATGCCGCGGCCTTATACCTATTTAAGGTGGATAGTTGTATTTCAGCGCTTGTAAAAGTGTAAATGTGCAAATGTGTAAATGTGCTTTTCCGAGGTGGACAACCTTTCTGCAATTAGGTGTATCTGAAGAACTTAACTAAACTTCGGATGCAAACTCCCGATAGCTAATTCACAAGTTTAATGTTTTGGGTGCTCGAATCGAGTACACTTTTTACAAACAAGCGAAATTAAAGTATGGCAAAATCGATTTCAAAAATCGCTCTCTCAACAACATCTCACCTCTGTCTGTTACTGTAAAAGGCCGCCAAATTAAGTAAATTCCTAAAAGTTGGAGTCCGGTAGCAGCTTCGTCGAGCGTGGTACACACTTTCCCGATAGCCAGTTCAAAAGGACATCATCTAAACTCACAGAATATCACACTTGTTTGGCCATAAATTCCACTTCTAATATGACAAAATCCAGCCAAAGATAAGCTAAATTCCACTTTCGCCGCTACAGATCAAAAGCATACTGAGTAAATCTATTGTTTTCACCGTTGTTTTTCACTCGATAAACGCTTCTTTCAAGCTTATTTGGATCGCCATGTTTACATAAGTAGACTGCTGGCCTGTTAGATTACACAGGAAACCCTGAGATAGTTAGCTGAGTAGCTCAAAAAGCGAGAAATAGGAGAGAGATAGGAGCGGAGGGGGTTCAACTTTGGGCTTCCTGTGGTAAATACAATTTTTGTATCTTTTTGCTAAATTTGTAATTATTTTAAAATGTAGAGGCTGCAAACTATAAAAATGTCGCGCTGCAAACTATAAAAATGCAAATACATTTATTGAAGTAAAAGTGTTCTTGTGAAGGTAGTAAGTAGTAGACCGTAATTATCTACATCCTTTGACCATGCAAAACAACCATTCTGACCTACCTAATGGTTCAGAAAGGCAATTGATTGAACATTACTTCAACAAAGGATTTCAGTACAAGGAAATAGTACTAATGCTGGAAAAACATCATGATATAAACATCAACTTAAGGACTCTCAAACGAAGACTTGGAGACTATATGGCCTGAAACGTCGGAATAAACTTGACGGGACCAATCTCCAGTTAATTAAAGAACTTATTACACGGGAAATATCTGTTATCGAACAATGTGGCACATTTTGCGCATTAGTTATCACATTCATGTTCCTAGGCGCACAGTAGAAACGATTTTGAGAGAGGTGGATCCACATGGCGTAGAAGAGAGAAAACATCGTTGTTTTCATCGCCGTACTTATGGATCACGTGGGCCTAACTTCGCCTGGCACATGGACGGCTATGAAAAACTAAAGCCATATGGCTTTTGAATTCACGGATGCGTGGACGGGTTTAGTAGAAGAATCCTATGGCTTGAGTTACAGCGATCAAACAAAAACCCAAGGTTCATTGCACGCTATTTTATTAATTGCGTCAAAGCTTCTGGTGGCTGCCCAGTGCGTCTAATGGACTGATCTTGGTACAGAGAACGGAATTGCCGCTGGTGTACAGTGTTATACTTTCGTGCCGAAGATTCAGATGACTGTGCTGGTTCTAAAGCTCACAAGTATGTGCCTAGCACAGCTAACCAGAGGATTGAATGTTACTGGTCTTCTTTCAGAAGACAGCGATCAAGCTGGTGGATTGACTTTTTTCAAGATCTTATTAGCCATTACCTAAACGAGCAGGGGACTGGATTCAATAAGAAACTAGCAAAAGTGGGCATCATATTCTGAGAGAGCAGATCAAACTTAGCTAATCTGGAAAGTTTGGTGAACTTCGGCTTAATATTGATGATGCTAGAGGGCATCAAAGATGTCTATTTTCCCATACAAACTCTGTAAATGTTTTACGTTGTCCAGCCAAACCAGCCAAACCACTGTAAAATTTTGGCTGGATAACACAATTTCAAAAGTTTATAATTCCGACAGAATTTGCTCAAATCGCATCAAACTTTGCACAGATACTAATTTCAACATGCTGTTTCATGTTATAAACTTAATTTCGTAATTGCATTAATTATAATAAACTCGTTCCCAGTCCCCTGCTCGTTTAGGTAATGGCTAATTGAATGTGGGCTTCTAGATCTTACCAGCGAAATTCACAAAAAAGCGCTATGGTTTTGTTTTGCTGATCTACTGCAAGAAGATCTTGATAACACAAAAGAGTATTGGAATTCCCATCGGATCAGAAAATCTAAGCATGCTGCAGTTTCTAGTGTTCCTGATGTAATGTATTTTCTACCTGAAGAATATGGGCAAACAGATTGTTTGACTCAAGTTTCAATACAAAAACTAAACGAAATTGATGACAGGATTCAAGATCTTAACCAGGAAGATCCAATTTGGGAAGACTATTTTATTTATGTTATGGAGAACAATAACCTTTTGCAACCAACAACTATTCAAGAAGCTGGCACTCTTTTCCAGAAACTTGTCACATATGCCAAGCCTAACTAACTTTCAAGGTGTAAGCAACATTTTTATAGTTTGCAGCGCAACATTTTTGTGGCTACTGCGCTTGCGCAGCTAGCCACTATTGCCATCGTCTGAGTTTTCCGAAAGTAAGTAAGTAAGTAAGTAAGTAAGTAAGTAACAATAGATAAACTTCGGAACCAATCACCACCCAAGTAGAGAAATCTCGCTGATAGATAAACTTAATTCGGAACCAATCACCACCCGAGTAAAGAAATCGCCATAACACTTCGTATTACCGAGAGCGAGCTGAGATCGGCGTACGTGCTCAACCGATTTGCTTCCTTATGATTGTCTGCATCGAGTTGCATCGAGTCGTTTTTACCTAGTAAGTAATAATGTTTAGTTTCAGAAAATTCACCAATATTATTTATCACAGCTTTCATTCTGTCTTTCTAAACGGTCAGATGAAAGGTTCTGTAAGTGCTATTCAACTTATAGGCCGATGTTTACGCCGAGATATTCGCAACTACTCCAACCTGAACTGACAAGACAGCGAAAACAACGCTCGCTGATTTTAACTGACTGACAAGACAGCGAAAACAACGCTCGCTGATTTTAAACAATGAGCTCCATTTGGAGATACAAAAGCCCGTAATGAGAAAACAAAAGCCCTTTAAGGGAATATATGAGCCTCTTCGGAGGATAAATGAGCCTCTTTTGAGGACAATTGAGCCCCATTGTGGGCCTGATAAATCAGCCAGTTTACGGGATCAATGAAGCCCTTAAATTAAACCTTGTATTAGGGAGCACGTCCTTGTCATATTAATGCAGTCAGTATTGCTTCCTCATCGAGTTTCATCGATAACCAATCACCACCCAAGGACCACCCAAGTAGAGAAATCTCGCTGATCTATTTTTGTGCAAATATATATATACCAGTAGCCACATGTACCTCTAAGGGTACCTATTTTTATTTATAGTTTGCAGCGCGACAAATATTGTTTACTTAGTTCCACTCGGTCAATGCTTTCTCATCTAACACAGGAAGCCCAGTATATGACTCACCAGCAGAGGAGACGCATGCAGAGGAGGCTACATCCATCCATTTATTCATTCATTCATTCATTCATTCATTCATCAATCCATCATATAATCAGAGTCATAAGTTAGAGTTAGAGTCGGAGTAAACCGCACAGTATACAGCTAATTCAAAAAACGTGTCCTAGATTTTGTTGAATATTGCATAATCAGTGAGTACAAAAGCATTTCCATACAAAAATGATTTAGAAAAAAATTACAAATTTGAGAAAATTATATATTAGTATAGGTAATAGCATGGTTTGTAGTGATATTTGGGATAAATACCACGAGTGATATTTCAAAATTGTTAACAAAATTTCACGAGCCTCCGGCGAGTGAAATTTGTGACAATTTTGAAATATCACGAGTGGTATTTATCCAAATATCACGTACAAAACATGCTATTAAATGTTTATAATATGACCTAAGAAAATACTGCAATTTCGATCAGTTTGTCTGTAGTGTTTACCATGAACTAATGGAAAATGCTCTCAAGTAAATTATTTTCATAGAAAAACGTTCATAAATTAGATAACAAATGAAGAAAACAGAAACAAGAGTTTCTAAAGCTTATTTGTACCTTTTTCAGCAATAATTCTTAATTCACTTCTCGATCTAAAGCAGGAAAACCTTTTTTAGCACGATCAACAGTCGATCGTTTCTCGCTGATTTTTGCAGTCTCAGCCAAAGAAAACCTTCCTGATTTGTCAAAATATATCCATGTTGATGTACTTTTTCAATTTTGTTGTTCTTGAGATCTGTTTCTAGGTATATTTCAGCTTTTTTTTTTAGCGAAAAAAACTCTGTCGGGTTTCCGCCATCTTGGATTTGAAACAAACAATGGTTACCATGGTGATTTTGAAAATACCACTCCTGAGAGCTTGAAATACCACTATTACGCTGAAATACCACTCCTCTCAGCCAATCGAATTGCAGGATTTTCTTAGGTCATATTATAATATTTATAAGAGAACACCTTTATTGTGCTCACATATAATTACATTGAGATATATATGCATATCTGTGTATACAGATACACATATTTAGATAACAAGAATATAGGTGTTGTCTCTGACTTGAAGTTTATAATTATTATTGAAAAATAATATTTTTCAAACATGCAGACGTTTCGGTCTCTGATCAGAGACCTTCTTCAGTGTGATGGAAACGTTGTTCACACTGAAGAAGAACTCTGATCAGAGACCTTCTTCAGTGTGATGGAAACGTTGTTCAGTGTGAAGAACTCTGATCAGAGACCTTCACACTGAAGAAGAACTCTGTCAGAGACCGAAACGTCTGTTTGAAAAATATTTTTTTCAATAATAATTATAAAATTCAAGTCAGAGACATATATTCTTGTTATTATGTTACCTGACTGTAGCTTCACAATTTTTAACATATATAGATGTGTACATGTACTTTATGGAATCAGCGCTATATAAATGCCACTTATTATTATTGTTATTAGAGTCGTTTTCGTATGAGTGGAAAACCTACGGTACGGAGTTACGGTAACGGTACGGAATCGAACACATTGTATTCAACCAATCACAGCGCACGAAATCATGCCTCAACCAATCAGAATGCTTGGATACCGCACGATGGTGGCGCGATACGGTCACCGCACGGCACGAACCGTCCCGTAACCATGTCCAACTCATACGAAAACGACTCTAGTTACATGTATATAATTATGAATTAATTAATTAATTAATGATTAATACTAGTATATTCGAGTACAATAGATTAAGCGTTGCCGAAACTGAGTGCATGGTTGACTGTCAGGGCTTCCCTGATATTTGTTTGTGGGTTTTGGAACCCCAAAATAGAAGAAAACACACAATTCATAGCGACTTTGGTGCGGGAATGCAATATGCAACAAAACCTAGGACAACGTTTTTTGACCTTTTTGAATTAGCTCAATGTATTCGAAGGAGAATTTGAAATTGGAAAAACTGTCATATAAAATATTATCTCGATTAATAAAACTGATATCGTAAACCTCCGAAAATAAGCCCCAGAGACATATTCTTCAAAGGACTTTTTTGGTCTTAGAACAATAGAAGAACAATAGAATCACGTGATAAGGAGCTTATTTTCGTAGGAGCTTATTTTCGGAGGGGCGTAATTTCGTAGGGACCTATTTTCGGAGGGACCTATTTTGGGAGGGGCTTATTTTGGGAGGGGCTTATTTTCGGAGAGGCTTATTTTCGGAGGGGCTTATTTTCGGAGGGGCTTATTTTGGGAGGGGCTTATTTTCGGAAGGACTTATTGACGGAGGGGCTTATTTTCGGAGGGGCTTATTTTCGGAGGTTTACGGTATTGTGATCACTTTTGACCAGAAATGGAAATGTTTATAAAGTCGGAATTTAGTAGCCAACCACTCCTTATCAAAGATAACAAAAATAAACATTTTTATTAATGATGCAAATTTTATTGTAAAAAGGTGCACTGTTTTATAAAAATATATTCAACATGAGTGTATTCGCTTTGATGCAAAGAAAAACGATACAAATTTGCTTTATAAAAGTTACTGATAAAAACCGATGCAGTCGAACCTCTCTCAGTTGCGAGCACTAACGTACTTGGCACTTCTCAAGGCTTCGACCATAGGGAGCCCAAGCTCATTATCTGTGAAGACCGTTTTATTTGCATATTTACAGTAAATGTGACTGATTTTCTATTTTTTAGTCGTAGTAAATGACTGGTTTTCTAACCTGTGACTTAATGTGACTGGTTTTCTATTTTACCTAGTAAATGACTTAATGTGACTGGTTTTTCTATTTTACCTAGTAAATGACTTAATGTGACTGTTTTTTCTATTTTACCTAGTAAATGACTTAATGTGACTGTTTTTTTTCTATTTTACCTAGTAAATGACTTAATGTGACTGTCATTCAGTCAGTGTTATTATTATTATTACGAACAAAGTGCTCTTGTTTTGGTGCATTGATACAATGGACTGACTAGTCAAACCGGTTTGACACGATTTACTTCTCAAATTTCTCAGCCATTCCTCTCTGCAGTGGGACTAGACTCAGAAAGAGTTCTTTGAGCACCATCAATGTCCATTCGTCTTGTTCTTTTTGGGTTGCTTTGGGTTTTACAGTAGGCTTTGGGTAGAGTGAGGGGCTGACGTCGACGCTCGTCACTGGTAAATTGTTGATTTTCTCCTAGTTAAAAGGTATAATCAAGACGTTAAGGTTATTGAATGGTCTGAAGTTATGCTAATTATTTAGTCGAAGTTATATGTCTAGCTCTCTGTCCGTCGGTGTGTTTATCCGTCGGTCGGTCTGTCTTTCCGTCGGTCTGTCTTTCCGTCGGTCTGTCTTTCCGTCGGTCTGCCTTTCCGTCGGTCTGTCTTTCCGTCGGTCTGCCTTTCCGTCGGTCAGTCTTTCCGTCGGTCTGCCTTTCCGTCGGTCTGTCTTTCCGTCGGTCTGTCTTTCCGTCGGTCTGTCTTTCCGTCGGTCTGTCTTTCCGTCGGTCTGTCTTTCCGTCGGTCTGTCTTTTTCGTCGGTCTGTCTTTCCGTCGGTCTGTCTTTCCGTCGGTCTGTCTTTCCGTCGGTCGGTCTCTCTTTCCGTCGGTCTGTCTTTCCGTCGGTCTGTCTTTCCGTCGGTCTCGGTCTGTCGGTGGATTCCGTCGTCCGTCTGTCTGTCTGCATGTCCCGGTCGGTCTGTCTGTCTGTCCGTCCGTCGGTCTGTCTGTCCGTCGGTCTTAATTAATCATATTTTAACGACTTTCATGTAAAGAAGTTTAAAACTTATGGAATTATCGTTTTTGAAAGAAGGTGATATCTATCTATATATCTGTCCGTCGGCATGTCTGTCCTTCGGTCTGTGTGTCCTTCGGTCTGTCTTTCTCTGTCTGTCTTTTAAATCCCTAGATGTTTAAGGGAAGTAACTTTCTTGATCTCTGAGCCATTAATCCGGCAATTAACCAAGTTCGAGACTTTAAATCTTGAACCAATTAACATATATTCCGATTTCATAATATTTAAACTAAGTCTATTAGCCAAAAGCCAACCTCCGATCTTCCTCAAATCAGAATTAATCTTGCCTTGAAGTTCAGTAGCTGACTTAGACGCAAAACTTATTAAAGTGTCGTCTGCAAATAAGCGAGGTCTAGAATAGTCAAGAGTTACAGACAGACAGCCTAGACAGACAGACAGACAGACAGACAGACAGACAGACAGACAGACAGACAGACAGACAGACAGACAGACAGACAGACAGACAGACAGACAGACAGACAGACAGACAGACAGACAGACAGACAGACAGACAGACAGACAGACAGACAGACAGACAGACAGACAGACAGACAGACAGACAGACAGACAGACAGACAGACAGACGCAAAACTTATTAAAGTGTCGTCTGCAAATAATCGAGGTCTAGAATAGTCAAGACAACACGGAATATCGTTAATATATATTATAAACAGTAGTGGTCCTAATATTGACCCTTGTGGAACACCACAAGATACAGATTTTGGCGTAGAAATTGAATTTTCAAATGCACAACATTGAATTCTATCGGATAAATATGATTTGAAAAATGCTAGACTAATTCCATTTATTCCATAGTGTTGAAGTTTGGAAATTAGTATTTGATGTGATACGGTATCAAATGCTTCAGCTAAGTCTAAAGCAACTACAAGATTGAAATGCAACACATTCCAAAGACATATTTTTTTTAAAGCAGTTTTCACTATAGAGGTGCGAAGATATGGAACTCTATCCCCTCTGAAATTAAATCTGCTTCAAAAAAGGATCTGTTTAAAAAAGCAATATCAAGTTGGCGTGCTGTCAGTGCTCAGTAAAGTCAGCTTTCTATCATCATTTAATTTAAGTCTTAATTTATTTTAATTAATTTTATGTATTTTTTAACGACTTTCATGTAAAGAAGTGCTTCTATATATCCTTGTCTGTAATGTGAAATCCGTAAACTCCGTCCGTCGTCCGTCCGTTTTAAATAAATTGCCGTGCTATCTATCCGTCCTATACCCGGAAGCCCGTCCGTCCGAACCCCTCCGTCCGTCGTCCTCCGTCGGTCCGTCCGTCCGTCCGTCCGTCCGTCCGTCCGTCCGTCCGTCCGTCCGTCCGTCCGTCCGTCCGTCCGTCCGTCCGTCCGTCCGTCCGTCCGTCCGTCCGTCCGTCCGTCCGTCCGTCCGTCGTCCGTCTGTCCGTCTGTCTCAGTCTGTCTGTCTGTCTGTCTGTCTGTCCGTTAGCTGTCCCAGTTAGCACTATCTATTTAGTCTCTTTCCATTTTCTAGTGTCATATAACACTTACCATGTGGCGAAGCCATGCCATAAGATCGTTAACCTTGTATTTAATCTCCTGGAATTTATGTTTGTAGTTTCCAGGGTGAGAGTTCTTCGCCTCGTAGTCAATGGTATCTTTGAGCATTTGTTTGAATTGGAACATTAAGATGACCGATCTCTTGAGAAATTCCTCATTCTAAAATCAAGTAAGAATCATGACTGTTATAGCTGGAGTTATTAGTAGCCTGGTTTCCAGACGTTCCGAGGTCCTCCGCTCTCTCTTTGAGGGCCACGGACCGTCTAAAAATATCGGGCCACGGTTTCGGGGGGGGGGGGGGGGGGGGGGGGGGGGGGGGGTTAGAGGGGACTCCCATATATATATAGTGGTATAGTGGTTAACGTAGTAACGGCGCTACTTACTGATAAAGCAGCATAGTTTATCATTGGCTCCACGCCTGGTAACGGAATGTAGTGATCATAGTTCCCATTCTTGAACCGTTCTTTTGCCTAAATATAAACATACAAATTAAGGATTTAGTAGTAGTTCCCCCTAAATTCCCGGAAGTGACGTCAAAGTGATGTCATACTCACAAAATCGGTGTATGCTATGCTCAGAGAATGCATCAGAGTGAAACTATCGCCTCTGATCATATGAGACATGCCCGTATTCGTGTATATTCTTGACAGGGGTGCTCCACGGGCTTGTGTCCCAAACAGCAGGATAGCAAGTGTTGCCATAACAACGACATCTGAAAATGGCAAATTTGAGGTGGAAGATTCAGATTAAGTTTAGAACTGAGTTAGGCCTAGTTCAGACGTCGTGCTAATCATGAGCCGTTCTCATTTCAAACAATAGATAATGGGCGGCTCCTTTTGAAGTAATGAAGAACGGCTCTTGGAAAGTACGGCGTTTGAACTAGGCCTAAGATTCTTAATATAGATTTAATAAAAATACTAAAAGTTATTTTTAAGAATTTCAGGAAATACATTTTGTTTAATGGTTTTAAATAATAAGAATAAGAATAAGAAGAATAAGAAGAATAAGAAGAATAAGAATATAATAATAATGATAACTTTATTCCTCAAAACAAGTTACAAATAAGAGATAGAAAAATAGATAAAAATCCTTAATACAAAATTTAAAATGATCGCTATTAATATTAATAATAATAATAATAATATAATAATAATAATAATAATAATAATAATATATATAATAATATAATAATAATAATAATAATAATAATAATAATATAATAATAATAATAATAATAATAATAATAATAAATAACAATAGTAATAATAACTACATTACTACTACTACTAATAATAATAATAATATAATAATAATAATATATATAATAATAATAATATATATAATAATAATAGTATAATAATAATAATAGTATAATAATAATAGTCTAATAATAATAGTAATAAATAATAATAGTATAATAATAATATATAATAATAATAATAATAATAATAATAATAATAATAATAATACAATAATAACAATAGTAATAATAACTGCATTACTAATAATAACAATAACAATAATAATTATAATAATTATAATCAATAATAATAAAATTTAAAGAACACGAAACTCCTGACAACTATATGTGCTTCATCACTGAAGATGGCAAACGTTTATTGCTGAAACATGTCTAAAAAACTAAAAAGATTCGTGTTGTTCTATAATATGTATTATAATCTTACTGCTGTTCAGAAATTTTGGAAATAATAAAATATTAATATATAATTATCGATGAAATATTTATATTTAATTCTCTTCTTCGAAAAATTGATATATTCACACGTGAAGATAACATGTTATCGTGTGAAGACTATCATATCGTAAAGTAAAAATTATTTCAAAACAAAAAGATTGTTTCATCGATAATTATATATTAAAGAATATTACATTACAGTATTACATATTTGACATATTACACTCGAAGATAAAATTCGTATCTCCGCGCGCCCATGTAACATCCTCTATTTAATAATAATAATAATAATAATAATAATAATAATAATAATAATAATAATAATAATAATAATAATAATAATAATAATAATATTAATATTAATATTAATAATAATATAATAATAATAATAATAATAATAACGGTTTCTTCACAGCATTTCTACTTAGTAGCTGATATTATCCGTTATATAGAAACTGAAATGAGAGACCAAATATTAAATTATGCTGAATGCACTTTTTTTCAGTCTGGGTCCAGTAAGCGAAACCTCTGTTTCGAAATCCAATCCAATGTATAATTCATTTCCGTTGCTTGGTTAATTGGTTAATTAAAAATGGTAGTCACTATCGAAAGCTATCGATAATAGTAACAAAACAACTAGAGTACAAATATTTAACCCGTGCAACATAAATAGCTACAATAGTACTAAATAGTGATATTTCTATTTTTTTCTATTGTGTAATATTAGCGCGCTATTTAGTGCATATACGGTAGTAAAAAAATGTTTCACGGTGGTATACTGCATGGCTGATAGCAACATATCGTAACACTGATACATATCATCACCTATCGCTAGCTACCAGTGTCCAGTGGTAATATCATTGATATATTTATCTTCACATGTTAAGACTTATCGATTCTCGAAAGAAAAAAAAAGAGTTGAGAAAATCTGTGTTTTCACTGCACTGATTGCTATATGATAAAAAGTAAATTACATGATACGGAATGTATCTTCTCATGTTGTAATATTATCCTCTATATATCATTATTGGCAACGATAAGCTACAGAACAATAAAAAATGATAACTTACCTACAATAGTAGTAGCCATGACAGAAAGTTTTTATCGCGGATTTTACAGACTTTAAAATCGGTGTCAAATTTCCCTCGGATTTTGAAGTGACAACTGATATATCTCATGGCTGAAACTCCTTTTATACCGAATAATGTTGAAAAGAACTGCATGTTGAGATCATAAGCTATAAATTCAATTTAAAACCAGAGATCCTATGTTGAGAAAATATTCCCAAAAACATTAACCAATTTGTAGCAGAAGTCCGCAATATCTAAGATAGACCATTAACTTCCTTTGTGTAATATGCAAATTAGTAGGTCATTTCCGCTGTTATGTAATCATTTGAGGGGACAAAACTTGTAAATAACTCATGACGGCTCGTTTTACTTGAGAGAGGGTATCCGGCATGGTAGACCGAATTTGGACGATTCTGAGGAACTATTGTACTGGCTGTACATCAACGATAACCGCTCAGCTAGACTGCATGGTCAATCTACTCAATTATTATGGAAACATTTTAAAATGATAAGCAATAAAGTATTACTACAATTAGGTTGAGCTCTTGATCCGAGGCTCGAAGAATAGCAATAACAAGCTGATCGTTAAAATTAGGCGTGCCTGGCTGACTGAAGCGCTTGGAACTCTTTTAGTTAGTATACGTAACTACTGTATCATGGGGCAAGTAACTGAAACATATTTTCAATGAATGTGAATCTGTAGGGAGAGTAGACGGATGTATAAATAAATAGTTCGGTCAGTATTCATTCAACACATCCCCTCAGTTCAATTCAATTCAATTTATTTCAGTCAATACCACAGTCATGCCTATTCGTACAGTGTGTCGTTCACAGGAGCTAGCCGATAGCTATAGGTACAGAGGTCTTTTAAAAACTACTTCTAAGAGTTCAAAAGCATCGTGTCACAATTTTAGAGTTGTTTAAGTAATTTCACGTAAAGAAAATGAAAGAATTTAAGACATGGCAAAATACTGATCAGTATATGAATACTGACAATCAAGCGAAAGCAAGTTGTAAAAATATGGCTGAAACTTTGGTTACTACATTTTGCTTGAAAAAGTGTTCAACTTTAATGGACCTGTTCATGTCGACTTATAAAGATAACAATTGAAATAAAGTTCACGATCAAGAGTTGAATCAAGTAACATTATGCCATTGATATTATTTCCAAATAGCCATCTAGCATTAACATAATTGAACTATCAAAACCAGGCTAGCCTAACCGAGCCTCATCAACGCTTGTAGCGTGATATTGTTCAGCGACGATACTGCTTCAACCGTAACCAATTAACTTCCGGGAATCGTAGATCTCTAACCGAATCGCTATTACGACGCAATTTCTGAAACCGGCATGTCTTTATCCCTGAGTTTTACCGTGTAAATGGAAAGGGAATTAACTGTTGCTTAATAAATTAAACTTGTACTAGTTGCGAAATATATTGTTGTTATGAAAGGCAATGATATTTAAATACAGCTAAACCTAACTTGCTAATTCTCGAACTGATATTGTTTTCGGCTCAGTCCGTTCTGCATGATATGCATGGCAGTTCGCGTAATTGGTATTCTTGAGACTTGATTTAGTACTCATTCGACTGATTGGAGGGAAATTTCTTTGAAACTATATTAATCGTACGCGTTTAGACGAGGAACACAATATCATTGCTAAATAATTCTGTAACTAAGAAAAAGGATTAGCCGAATGATATTTTTTGTTGTTCCTCTTCTGAATTTCAAAAGTTTCAAAAGTTTTCAAACTTTTCAAGAGATTAACTGGGAAGAGTATAAAATTAATCCTTTAGAATATCAGTGACGTTAATATATATTTTATAAAGATTCTATTTCCTTTATAATATTGGGTAAATAAGGAAAAAAACACGCTTTGCAGAACTGAAATAAGCTTCATTGCAAAGTGAAAGTCGATCGGCCAAAGAGTGTTCCAACGGAATTCAATCTCACTTCTAATTTAGTCTAATTAGTAATTTATAGCAGGGTGAAAAACAGTACAAAAATACTCAACATTCTCATCAATAGTTAAACATCCTGTGAACTACATTTCCTAAAAAAAATATTAATAAATATTAAAAAAATTGTTTAATAACAAATGCCAGAATTTCGACTAATCTTGCCGGAATGCTTACAATATTAAGTTCCTTCAAGACTGAAGACAATATCCGTCGCTTAAACGTTTTGTATACGGCGATTTTTCTCGGCATTCAAGCCTTGGGTAAAAGATCATTGTCTAAATCTTTCCCGAGGGAAAAAATATCGATTGTTAATGCTGGCGGGGTGTTGCATCGAAGTAATTTTAATTACTAACTACTATTAATATTAAAATATTTCATTTGTGTTCATGTACATTTTCATCACAGTCATTGTGAATTTGTAAAGTAAGAGAAGAACTGACGGAACTCCGTTAAAGATCGCGAAATAATTAAAAATATATTTTGTATTATGTCTAGTTCGATTCTAAGCGGACTATGGGGATGCAATCGATTTGTAGTTAATTGTTTATGTAATTTAGTTGTACAGAAGTTAAGAATGAAGCAGCTAAACCGAAGCTACATTATGGCGCTCGATTTCCAAGTACTAGCTAGATAATTGCTTAAAACTGCATCAGCTCTAACGCCACGTAGTAGGAGTGAATTAGCAGTTCCGTAGAGCCACTGATATTGACTCTCAACGAATGCAAATTCTTGGTCCAAAATGTTCAGTATATTTTAAACAGTACGCCAATCTGAAGTGTCGTTCTCCTTTGAAGCATGTAAAACTGTTGACCCAAATTTGAAATCTGACTCTCACAAAAGTAAACTGAATTACCCAAACAAGTCCACAAAGTTTTCAAAAGTTTTCAAAGCGAAACTGTATGTAACAGGAAGTCCTTTATATTGACTCCCTACCACTTTGCATCATTGAAAGTATACTCTTCCCTTGTCAAAACCATTTGTTTTTATTAGCGATTGACGTCACTATATCGTGACGTCATCCTTGGTGTAGCTAGCATATAAAACGACTTACAGAGGGAGTGATCTACCACAGACTCTGAAAACGCCTAAGGTAAGGGTATTAGCGATATTACTATAATCCAGTGAATGCTCTTTTCACATTCATTGACAGAGCCGTCTAGCACAGTTTTTATGCAAAATGTTCCAAAAGCGGAAGTCCCTCAATTCGTGTTTCTGATATTACA
Organism: Actinostola sp. cb2023; assembly: GCA_033675265.1. Lineage (NCBI taxonomy): Eukaryota > Metazoa > Cnidaria > Anthozoa > Actiniaria > Actinostolidae > Actinostola > Actinostola sp. cb2023. The sequence continues at coordinate 274,557 of JAUJYZ010000458.1, forward strand.
GCGCTGTTTAGGTCCGAGCAATCACTGAAACGTTATTGTTTATAACACATGTATTGGTATGCTACTGTACTTTAAAATTAGTTGGTTATCTGTCAGAAGATCGCCTGTTTAATGTCATGTTTTGTGGTCGATTTTACCGGAGAGGCGGTCGCTTACGAAAGAATCCAACTATCGCGATTTGACTTGGAACTGAACTTTTAACTGGCCGTCTCTATAAAAACCTCTCAGTCGTTTTCGCTTCTAAAATAAATATCTCCCAAACTCTAGCTAATGAAATATCTCAGATATCTTATCCATATGAAGTTGAAAACGGCTTACCTCCTTCCTAAATCGCTCATGTTTCCCATTTTACCCATGCTAGACTTCATTCCAGGTCAACATTTCCAAATACAGCGATTTAGGAAGGAGGTAAGCTATTTTCAACTTCATATGGATAAGATATTGCACCTAATTAATATTCGTAAATCGTCTAACATGCACCAACTGAAATTGTCGTAACTTTTGAAAAATCCAAAACGTACGTACACGGGTTTTTACAGATTTGTGTAAATGAAATGATGTTCAATCCGATTGTGTCAATGAGAGAGTCCAGCGAGGTGCCACTTTTGCAAAATAATCGAGTAAAGTTGGGTAATTTTGAGCCGCCGTTCAGTTAGATTTTAGTGGGGTTAATTATCAACTAATTTTCTCATAAACGGCTGAACCGATTGAATAACGCTTTACCTCTAGACAAACTAGATACATTTATCTACAACATGATATAAAAAGTTTCGCTGGATAATGCGAGACGAAGTTTGTACAGCGCCGTTAAAAAAGTGCATAATTTCATGCAAATTTGACCTCTTGACCAGCTCTCAGACGGAATCATTTCAAAAAATAAAATAAAATAAAATAAAAATATTTTGAAGCAAACCAAACCCGTTTTAGTTTTAACCTTGATATAGTCTTTCATTAGCTAGAGTTTGGGAGATATTTATTTTAGAAGCGAAAACGACTGAGAGGTTTTTATAGAGACGGCCACTTAATATTTTGGAAAACTGGTCGCTTACGAGAGGCGGTCGCTTTCGAGAGGTTCCAACTATAGTGATTTGACTTGGAACTGAACTTTTGATATTTTGGAAAACTGGTCGCTTACGAGGGGCGGTTGCATACGAGAGGTTCCAACTATAATGATTTGACTTGGAACTGAACTTTTGATATTTTGGAAAACTGGTCGCTTAGGAGAGGTGGTCGCACGAGAGTGATCGCAACCGGATGTTGAAATGTAGTCTAATTTGTCGATCGAGACCTACCATAGCGATTTCAGCGCGTAATATTTATTAATTTAGAGGACATTTACAACGGAACAGTACGAGTTAAATTCTAAATCTGTTTAATTTACCTTTATTTTCAGTGACTCGGTTGTAATATAAACAAGAAAAGAAAGACGATGTCAAGCAAGGCGGATTTGAAGGTTTCCATTGTAGTTCTTGTTACCATGGTGATGGCTCAAGCAATGTGTAGTGTCATAGTAGTACTACCAAATAGTTCATCAGGATCTACAAGTCATGTGCAAGTCTTGAATAGCTGGTGTACAAACCATACAAATCAACTACTCACCACTATTCAGCAGTTTGTAAGTACTACTTCTTACATGATAATGTTGATCAGTAATCCTTGATAATAATGGTGATGATAATAATGATGATTATTATATTAATGATTGTTATGATAACGATGATGAAGGTGATAATGATGATAATGATGATGCTGAAGATGATAATTGATGACGATGACGATGCATATGATCAGATAAATATGATTATGGTGATGGTTCATGATAATATAATGATGACGATGATAATAATGATGACGATGATGATTACAATGTTGACGATATTGAATCATATAATGATAAATATGATGATGATGATGGTAATAATATTATTATTATAATGATGACGATTATAATAATGATGTGATGATGATGCCTACGATGACAGTGATGATGACGATGATGATTCATATGATGATAAATATGATGATGATGAGTCGAGGAAGGTGATGATGATAATGATGATAATATATAATGATACCGATGATAATAATGATAAGCACGATGATTATAATGTTGATGATGACGATGATGTTGATGATGATGATGAATATGATGACAGCCTTCTGTTGACATTTTTTTTGCATATTTTCCTTTCAATATTTGTTGACAATATTTTAATATTTTATAAATCACGTTTTTTAAATGATATCATCTCATCGAGTTATTTCTCTCTCTCCTTCCGATCCTTTCCCAGGGAAGCATACGATTCAACAGGACTTCTCAAACTATGGACTCAGGAATAGCGGTAGGTGCTTTTATGCCTCACAAAGAACTTGTTCTTCCAATGCTGCTTGATTCATTTGTATAATCGATCAAGTCAATTTGACTGACAATCTGCATAAAAGTCATATTAATAAACTGGATATTAATTATGAATAATAATAATAATGATGATGATGATGATAGGTGCTTAAATAAAGCTTTAAAAAAAAGAAGAAGAAAAAAAAGAAGAAGAATTATCTTTTTTAGCTCTACCACAGGAAAAGATGCGCGCCGAAAAAATATATATATATCATTATAAGTAGTCTCAGAAGCCATGGTTGGGCTACCTGTGGCTAAATGCACACCGCGGTCAAATGTCTGAAAACACGGAAAGTTAAACAATTAAATTACTTCAAAGTTAAGCTCTAACATTCTACAGGTTAGAATTATTTTCTTAAACTACGAGTTTCTTTTTACTTTTTTATTGATCAAAAAAGTTATTTGAGTTTGTAGCGAGCCAAAATGGTCGACTGTTTTTACAGCATCAAGAGTTCCAGACTTCCGGTACGCACGCAATGCATTATGAGATTATTACAAGGGAAAAGTGAGCACCAATTCTAGACACAGGGAGCCCAAGCTATGTTTTTGCTCACTTGGTGCTCACGTTTCCTTTGTGATAATCCCACAATGCATTGGCGCGTACCGGAAGTCTGGAACTCTTGATGCTTGTATTGTTGATGCAAGAGAAAGCTCGCGCATGCGCAGACGTTTGACCGCGGTGTGGGCTAAATGAGATTTATCTTGTAGGAATCAGTAAGACTTGCGTATGACCGACGAGACTTGCGTATCTACTCCATGTTACTGGACGAAGTGACAGCCGATGTGAATACAACCAAAGGAGTACAGATGCAAAACTGTATAACTCTGAATAAAGCACGGATGTCTGCTCTATTGATGGCTATGCAATTGTCTGTAAGTACTGGTCAGGTGGGGGGGGGGGGGGGGATTGGGGGGGGGGGGGGGGGGGGGGGGGGAAGGGGTATACTCTGGAAATTTTCGGGTAGGGGTGTGCCGGGAATACCTCAAAACCCTCAGACCTAAAAATGCGATTTTCCAACCTAAGCTCAAAATTAAGGTGATTCCCTTGAAATAGAAGCAAATCCTAGAATTTTCTATAACTTGGCATGGTGATACATTACGGTATGGAGTTTCAAAAAATGCACTATAAACAGGGGGTCACCGCGCTCATTTTTGCGCTACACTGATTTCAAATTATGGTATTTTAGGTCTTTCAGTCGAGTCTCGCGTGACATCGGGATCGGGTAAATAATTTTCCACAACTTAAAAGACAAACTATTAATAATGAACTAAAGTGGTTGCTATAGCTTTTGTATCTCTAGCCTACCGTCTCATAGTAAAAAAATGCTCGGATTTTGCATAGTTGTCGAAAAATAGAACAAAAAACACAGATGTTCGAACCACCGAGAGGGTCTAAAAATCGATACTCCGTATGCATTCATTCAATTTTTTTGATGTTTGAAATCCTAACTTTTTTTAATACTTTGCTATTTACTAGAGAACTATAGTGTGATGAAAGTTATTGAATAAAAAATGGGGGTCACCGTGCTCGTTTTCGATTTATTTTGAGAAAACTTCAGTTACACTTGAAATATTTAACGATTTCCAATGGTCTCCAATGTGCGCGAGCTCGATGGCGTAAGTTAGCGCGCGCTCGTCAACTAAAATTTTATTCAGAATCGTGCGCAGTAGAGCGTGCGCAATGCAATTCAAGGGAATCGCCTTAACATCCTATCCCAGACCTAACCTAACAACGTAATTAAACAATACACACTGTTTCTGCGGCTGTTTTATCTGGTGAAGCTTAAGGTGTAACAGACTATATCTGATAGTCGTTTTCGTATGTGGGAAGTACGGTACGATTCGTGCCGTGACCGTAGCGCGCCATCATCGTGTCGTATCCAAGCATTCTATTGGTTGAGAAATGATTTCGCTCGCTGTGATTGGTGGAATACAATGTCTTCGATTCCGTACCGTAGCCGTAACTCCGTACCGTAGGTTTCTCACCCATACAAAAACGACTCTTTAATTAACGCTGGTGTAGTTGGGCGCGTTTTATTATGAAAACCATATATCCTATCCCAGACCAAAAAGGCACCCTATCAAGGTGTGGACACACGGTGCAACATTGCGCACAATTACAGTGTGGACACTCGAACCGTGAACACTTAGGTTTTTTCTAACACATATTTATAGATTATCCACTGAGCAAATTGATTAGAAAAATGATTTATTTTGATCACTAAGTATATTTAAACTCAATGCTCCATTTGAGATGCGATGAGGCAATAGAAAGTTCGAAAAAAAAAGTTCGAAAAAACTTGAAGTGTTCACGGTTCGAGTGTCCACACTGTAACATTGCACGCGCAACACGTATTGTTGCAGCGTGTGTCCACCTCTGCAACATTGCGAACAACAATTAATTACGTCGTATTAGCGCGCGCTGGTCAATTGCGGACAATCAGTTTCATGGTACGGTGGAAACACGCTGCAACAAAATTGCCAGCAATATTGCGCGCAATGTTGCACCGTGTCCGCACCTTAAAAGTGCAAAAAACGATACCCTATCCCAGACCTACGGAGCTCAAAAACCATACCCTATCCCGCGACACATACATGGATATAATTTGGGGGGGAAATATCCAATAATAATACTAAATAATAAAAATAAAATGTAATCCAGTCATCTTGTCTTTCAGGAGCTTTATCTCAACGGCACAATTCCATCCCACCCCGTCCTTATATCAAGTTCAGCCCAGAAGCAGCGTTACCAAGGCATCGCTACCAGCATTGCGGCCCTCAAGGCACAGTTTCGAAAGCTTGCGGAGTTGTTTGGAACGTTTTTTAGTGCGTCAATTATAGTTCGTTAAAAGATTATCATCGGTTAACTAGGTCGAAACAGGTCGAAACAGATCGAAACTCATCGAAATAGATCGAAACAGGTCGAAACTGATCGAAACAGATCGAATAATAAAAATGCATACACACGCAATGCAGTTTTAAAAACAAATACATAAGCCAGAGACAACCAATTTTTAAGTCATACACATAGTACAGTTTAGTTTATATAAGCATGGAATCTTTACTCAATAAATATATGTTTCAAACATTGAGATTTATTTACAATTCCTCAATAATATCACACTTATTATATATACCACTCACGCATTATACACTCACACCACCACACATATTAGCCATTTCAAAAACGAGTGGAGCACTGGGAAATAGTTTTTTATAGAATTAATATAATTAAGAAATGAACCCAATCACAAGAAAGAGCATATCAGAATTAGTAAGTTTCAGGAGTTTGATAGGGTTTGGACAAGTAGCAAATGAACTGCAGACATTTAGAAACTGCAAAAATTACAAAGAAATGTATGGTTACAGGGGTATTTTTTTTTGCGATGTTTGGAAAGCTGTTACTCGTTCAATATCTAACTAAACCTATCGAAACTTTGTAAACTTACTAATTCTGGCATGCTCTTTCTTGTGATGGGATTCGTTTCTTAATTAGATTAATTCTAAAAACTCGTTCCCAGTCCTCCACTCGTTTTTGAAATGGCTAATTATCCATCGTATACATCCTTGGGGCACACGAAAACACATATATCAATCCTTTACAGGACCGATTAGAGTGTTTAGTTGGTCTGCTGATTGAGGAATTCCACATAGTTGGGCGTTAGGATGTCAGACGCCTTTAAGCACTGACTTACACTGTAGGTACAGTCAAGACTGTCTGTTGCTCCTTAGAACATAGAGAATTGGTACAATGTCACTACCTACATTACAAATATCAACCACTACTACCACCACTACCACGATCACTACCACTACCACTATCACTACCGCTACTAATATTGCTACTACTACTACCACTACCACTGTCACCACTCCGCTACTAATACTGCCACTATCATTATCACTACACCACTACCACTACCAGCACCACTACCACGATCACTACCACTACCAGCACCACTACCAGCACCACTACCACGATCGCTACCACTACCAGCACCACTACCACTACCACGATCACTACCACTACCGCTACCATGACCACGATCACTACCACCACTACCAGTACCTTTGTAATTATTGTATTATTGTATTAAGTATTTTTGTAATTAGTCATAGTTATTGTTATGCGCACTTGATCATTTTATGAAAAGTGCGCAATATAAATTAATACATTATTATTATTATTATCACCATTACCGCTACCAGCAAAACTACCACGATCACTACCACCACTACCACTACCACCACTACCACGATCACTACCACTACCACGATCACTACCACGATCACTACCACCACTACCACTACCACCACTACCACTACCACTACCACTACCACCACTACCACTACCACCACTACCACTACCACGATCACTACCGCTACCACGATCACTACCACGATCACTACCACCACTACCACTACCACGACCACTACCACCACTACCTTACCACCACTACCGCTACCAGCACCACTACCACGATCACTACCTCTACCACTACCACCACCACCACTACCACCACTACCACTACCGCTACCACGATCACTACCGCTACCGCTACCACGATCACTACCACTACTATATACCACTACCAGCACCACTACCACTATCGCTACCAGCACCACGATCACTACCTCTACCACTACCAGCACCACTACCACGATCACTACCACTACCAGCACCACTACCACCACCACTACCAGCACCACTACCACTACCAGCTCCACTACCACGATCACTACCACTACCAGCACCACTACCACCACCACTACCAGCACCACTACCACTACCAGCTCCACTACCACTACCACGATCACTACCACTACTATATACCACTACCAGCACCACTACCACTATCGCTACCAGCACCACGATCACTACCTCTACCACTACCAGCACCACTACCACGATCACTACCAGCACCACTACCACCACCACTACCAGCACCACTACCACTACCAGCTCCACTACCACTACCACGATCACTACCACTACCAGCACCACTACCACCACCACTACCAGCACCACTACCACTACCAGCTCCACTACCACTACCACGATCACAACAACCACTACACTACACTACACTATCACTGACCACCATCACCATCACCACAACAACAACCACTGCCACCACCACCACTAAAACAATTAAGACTATACTCGTTCTCGTCTTCTATGAGTAAAATATACGCGCCTTGACTATTGACTCATAGAAAACTCGAACTCGTAGTCTAATTGTTGAATAGCGCTTGCTTACCGGGCTCGATCCACTGCTGTTCAGCTACATAAAGCACTGCAGGCACACAGTACTGGGCCACCCCGTGTAGGTTAGGCTCATGACAGTTACTCATCCAAACAGGCAGCACAGCACGTGAATAATGCTGCAATACAAGTAAGCGATAAACACAGTTAGACTGGATTGCACAATACCATACTAATAGGACACTTGCACTAAGAGGTCACGTGACCCTAACTCCCACAAAACTAACAGCAGTGTCAAAATGAACTCCAGAAATGAGAAGAGCAGCTCAAAGTTAGTAAAAAGGCGGAGTTTCAGCTCATAATAATTTTGATAAGTATTCGCGGAGGCCTGATAGCACAGAATGCATTCATCCCATAGCCGCGCGCGTGTGCAGTTCAATTGACCTTATTCCGGAATAGGAATAATTCCAGATTCTGGGGCAGACGGATGACGTCATTATTTCGGAATATTCCAAGTATTTTGCTATGATGAGCAGAATGTTTGGAATATATTCCGCTTATTCCGGAATCGGAACAGACTCAATTGAACGGACATTCCGTATTATTCCAAGTATTCCTATTCCGGAATAAGGTCAATCGAACGCACCCTTAGCCATTTTCCATTAGTACGTACTTTGGGATACCCCATACAGTTGTCTAACATGGACAACTCGGCATCTGTTATTGTGTATACACAGCCTTCGACGGAACTACCAGGGCTGAACTCGACATTAGCAAAAACACCAGCAGCACAAGACGAGCCTGTTATATGAATGATAACAAAACAGGTCCGTGTTAATTAACCTACACGTTTTTGTCCCGCTCTCGTCCCCCTCCCCCTCTCATTCGTCTCTCTGAGAGTCGGCTATAAAGGCCAGACCCTACCCTGACCGTACTATAGCCCTACCCTGACCGTACTATAGCCCTACCCTGACCGTACCGTGACCGTACCCTGACCGTACCGTGACCCTACCCTGACCGTACCGTGACCCTACCCTGACCGTATCGTGACCCTATCCTGACCGTACCGCGACCCTACCCTGACCCTACCGTGACCCTACCCTGACAGTACCGTGACCCTACCCTGACCGTAACGTGACCCTACCCTGACAGTAACGTGACCCTACCATACCCTGACCGTGCCGTGACCCTACCCTGACCGTAACATGACCCTACTCTGACCGTACCGTGGTCCTACCCTGACCGTACCGTGACTCTACCCTGAAGTACCGTGACACTACCCTGACCGTGCCGTGACCCTACCCTACCCTGACCGTAACCCTACTCTGACCGTAACGTGACCCTACCCTGACCGTAACGTGACCCTACCCTGACCGTAACGTGACCCTACCCTGACCGTAACGTGACTCTACCCTACCCTGACCGTAACCCTACTCTGACCGTAACGTGACCCTACCCTGACCGTAACGTGACCCTACCCTGACCGTAACGTGACCCTACCCTGACCGTAACGTGACTCTACCCTGACCGTAACGTGACCCTACCCTGACCGTAACGTGACTCTACCCTGACTGAACCGTGTCCCTACCCTGACCGTACCATGACCATGACCATACCCTGACCCTACCCTGACCGTGACCCTACCCTACCCTGACCGTAACCCTACTCTGACCGTAACGTGACCCTACCCTGACCGTAACGTGACCCTACCCTGACCGTAACGTGACCCTACCCTGACCGTAACGTGACTCTACCCTGACCGTAACGTGACCCTACCCTGACCGTAACGTGACTCTACCCTGACTGTACCGTGGCCCTACCCTGACCGTACCATGACCATGACCATACCCTGACCCTACCCTGACCGTGCCGTGACCCTACCCTGACCGTGCCGTGACCCTACCCTGACCGTACCGTGACCCTACCCTAACCCTAACCTGACCGTACCGTGACCCTACCCTGGCCGTACCGTGACCCTACCCTGACCGTGCCGTGACCCTACCCTGACCGTACCGTGACCCTACCCTACCGCGACCCTATCCTGACCGTACCGTGACCCTACCCTGATCGTACCGTGACACTACCCTGACCGTACCACTATCAAGTAGCATGTGTTGTTGTACCTCTCTTGTTAAAGCGTAGTTGAAATCCAAACAGTACCCCCCACAGTCGCTTGTAGTCTCGTCGAAGGTACAACGACATTCTAGAAATAGAACAGACACACAAAGTAACATCATCATTATCCGATTATTATTAATTAATAACACTTTATTCGAAATACACTAGGTATTTTGAAATGGTAGATCCTGAGGTTAGCCCTATAATGTAGGATCCACCAGTAGGTTAGGCCACACACGCCGGGAACTTCGTGCCCTATTCTTAGTCGCTCAGTGGTGTGGGTCCTTTGACGTCCCTCCGGTTCAATGTAATGGAGTGTAGAGAGACAGGACCGCCATTTTACGTGGTCATCCGAGCCACGCGAAAGTCTAACCATTTGCAGATGTAATTACAAAGGCAGCACCTTCTCCTCGATTATTTTAAGACCTTGAGTAATGGTCCGGCCGGGACTCGAACCACGAACCTCCCGCACAATAGACCAGAACTCAACCAACTGAGCCAACTGGACGGCGGTCATCATCATCATTATTGACAACAATTTTGTATCTTAGTTTTAAATTTTAATAAAAACTGCCAAGCTTTCGGGCTAAGCGCCCATCTTCAGGGCAAAATGCTTAAAATCTAATTACAACGGCTATAAGTAAACGCACACAAACAAACGCCACCAAACAAGCAAAGTCGTGCGTAACAAACTGAACAAGCTCCCGCAAAATCGAACAACGCTAGAGTTACTGCCAGAATATAGAGTAAATAGAATGAATGAAAAAGGTGCGTGAAAGCTTGGCAGTTTTTAATAAAACTAAGGTTGAAGCCAGATACAAAATTGTTGTCATGAATTATCCAACCTACAAACCGACATTAGATCATCATTATTATTTATTTATATTATTTGGTATTATTATCATCATTGTTATTTATTTATTAACTAACTATTCCATACCTTTTAGCGTTCATATCAACACCATAAGCAAAGTAATACAGGTACCCTAGCGGTGGTATGGCATTGATTGCAAATGTCAGCGGTTCATGAGGGCAGCGCATGTATTGTGCATTGGCTGACCTGTAAACGCACAAACAACACTATGAAGAACATTGTAAACCTGTATTGTATTAAATAACAAAGAGAGGAGAGAAGGGAGGAAGGAAAGGATGGAGGAAGAGGGGAAGGAAAGGATGGAGAAAGAGGAGAAGGAAAGGATGGAGGAAGAGGGGAAGGAAAGGATGGAGGAAGAGGGGAAGGAAAGGATGGAGGAAGAGGGGAAGGAAAGGATGGAGGAAGAGGGGAAGGAAAGGATGAAGGAAGAGGGGAAGTGAAGATGGAGGAAGAGGGGAAGGAAAGGACGCAGGAAGAGGGGAAGGAAAGGACGCAGGAAGAGGGGAAGGAAAGGATGGAGGAAGAGGGGAAGGAAAGGATGGAGGAAGAGGAGAAGGAAAGGATGAAGGAAGAGGGGAAGTAAAGATGGTGGAAGAGGGAAAGGTAGGAAAGGAGTAAGGAAAGTTGAGAGGGAGGGATAAAGGTAGGGAAATCTTACAATAGTTTACCTTGGGTCTGTCAGGAGCTTTGCTTTGGCTATCACCTTGAGGTCTTCAGGTTTTACGTTACTGTGAGAAAGAGAAAAACAAACATATATTTTCTCAACCTGTATCTACAATACTGCTATTCCCACTGAAAACAATGTAAAATAATACTTACAATCTGACTTGCCCATCTTGTTTTATGGAAAACTGTTGAATATATAATGACAAAAAATGTCATATTTACAAATCTTAAATTAAAAGGAATATTGAATCACATAATATCGGTAATACAAGGACAATTAAATTTGTAGGTTGGATTTCTCATTAGCAGATTAGCCTGCCCACCAGGAACGGATGCAGGTTTTTTTTTTAGGAGGGAATGCACCATCTTTTAGGAGGGCACCAATAACGCAGTAAATATCAGCTCATCCAGGGGAGGTGCGCACCGTCTGCACCCTTCCCCTAAATTCGCCCCTGTCCACAGGCCACGTATACACCTATTTCAAACATCGTTGACAACGGGTGATCTGAAATGGATGATCTGAGATCAAGACGAATTATGGGAAACTGAGGGTCTTTCGTTAGTAACATGCGAAATTCATTCATTCGACCGCAAGTTTGGAATCACGCTTGGTGTTCGAACGAGATATGGCGGTGGTTAACGTGAACAAAGTACTTAAATAACATTACCTAATAATAATAATAATAATAATAATAATAATATTAATAAAAATAAATAATAATGATGATGATAATAATAATAATAATAAAAATAAATAATAATGATGATGATAATAATAATAATAATAATAATAAAAATAATAACTAATAATGATGATGATAATAATAATAATAATGATAATAATAATGGTTTATTCAATGGTATTTCCACGAAAATATTCCTTATATTCCTTTATTACCTTTGATGCTTGGTGCTCATCGTCGTTCATGTCTGTACCAATACCCCCTGTACCGGGCATAGTCTCAAAGCCCGTATCATCACTAAAGTCCCTACTTTCACTACTCGTCCCTAGAGTTTCTGATATTGAGTCTACATCACAAGTACTGGTCGACTCGACGGTAAAGAACACGCCAAACGATGTGGAACTACCGACTTCCTCAAAATGAACGTCAGAGTCTTTGGGTTCGACAGAGTCGTTATTGCTGGTATCGATGACTTCGTCTTTGTTCCCTCCATATGTGAGTAATGCTATCGATTCGCACGACTCCTCGACAGCCTTTCCATCCAATGTCTTACCCTTCTTTCCTTCCTGTATAATACTAAACTGCTCGGTAAAATAGCCGGGCAATTCTGCAGAAAACTTTTTACTTTCTTCAGAAAGATATCTCCGTAGTAGCTCAGCCTTGTCGACCTCTTCTGACTGTGAATTAGCTTTGGTTCTCCTTGCTTTACTTGACGACACTTTGGTTCGTTGTTCGCTCTTGGGAAGCTCAAAGTGTTGCCCACTGGACATTGAATGTCCTGTACTTGCTTCCCGACGTGGGCCTGCAGACTGCACTTTCCGCGCGTCTGAGCGAAAGTTGAGTTTGCCCTTCGTTGGAGGAGATGATTCAGTCATACTTAGATTTAACTGGTCGAGATTCTGCCATATCACTGCCGATGGGATTCGATCGGTATCTAAATCATCATCATCATCATCATCATCATCACCACCATCATCTTCTGCATGATACATGTAACTTTCATCATCGTGATCATCACCAATATCCATGTTTTCTGGCGACTTCACACCTGTATTTACATTGTGACCAGATTCTTCATCAATGTTCATGACAGTGCTAGCATTCTCTAGCTTTCCTCTCACGTGTACCGTCATGACAGGAACCTCGTCACCAGATGTCGAGTTCACGACATGCACACATCTAGCATTTAACGGTTGATCTTTTGTTGATCTCTCTATTTCGTGGATGACATTCTGTAATGAGGATGACAGCTTGGGTTGGATTGAAATACAAGTGATTTCATTGAGACAATTTGCCTGCCCGTCGATAGGATTCCAGCAGTGATTAAATCCCGCTTTCTTTTTCCCATTTGTCCCAGGATCTAACTTGGATGCGCCGCGGTTTTGACCAAACGAATTCCTGGAGTTTGTATATTTGAAATTTGATAGCAAAGTTCTTTTATGAATTATATCTTTATTATTATCATCGTCGTCATCATCATCATCCTTGCTATCACTAAATGGCCTACACGTCCTGCCATCATTTTTGGCAGTGGTAGTTTTCGTAGAGTTTGTCTGACGCAAGTCGCTACCATTTGATATACAGTCCCTTGAATCTTCGTTACCAGGAGTTTGTATGTTATCCTTAAAATTGGCGTTATCACAAGACTGATCCCTTTGATCTCTAATAGGATTAATAGGAATATCTTGATCCTTATTTTCATCTTCATTATCAAGAGTTTGTGGATCATTAATAAGATCCTCAAGATCAATGTTACTATAAGAATGATCCCTTTGATCTCTAATATTATTAATAGGATCAAGATCCTCGGTAAGGTCTTCATCAGGCGAATGTCTAATCCAGCTACCAATGACATCATCATCAATGACCTCGTCTGAGAGACCTTCATGGTCTGCCTCAGATGAAGCACGTGATGTACAATGAATAGAGCTCTCTGGCCGAACAGAGTGTGAGCAAGTAACAGATTGGTCGTCATGGAAGTACACTAATGGTGTTCCTGTCCTACGAACAACTTGTCTTCCTAGACACAGAAACACAAGTCAATCAAACATTTATAGATGAGAGAAAGGGGATGGATGGATGGATGGGATGGATGGATGGGTTGGATGTATGAATGGATGGATGGATGATGGGATGGATGGATGGATGATGGGATGGATGATGGGATGGATGGATGATGGGATGGATGGGTGAGATGGATGGATGGGTGGGATGGATGGATGGATGATGGGATGGATGGACAGACAATGGGGTAGATGGATGGATGATGGGATGGATGGGTGAGATGGATGGATGGGTGGGATGGATGGATGGATGATGGGATGGATGGACAGACAATGGGGTAGATGGATGGAAGATGGGATGGATGGATGGACAGGCAATGGGATGGATGAAAGACGATGGGATGGATGTCAAAGTCTTCTAGCAGAGCACAAGTGCTGTACACTAATCGGGGACACTTACATGTAGTAGTATACAGTAGGTCAGGCCATACAAGTTGGGAATTGTGTGCCTACTCTTATTCGAACAGTGGTGTGGGTTATACATGTATAAAAACAAACAAACAAATAACTGAGTACTACAAACCTGCCCTGATTCCTTTACATTGTTGGATGGATGGTCCTGAACCACTAATCGGTCTTCCTGTGGTTTTCAACCTGCAAAGTTTGGAAATACATGTATCATCAACTGTTCATCTCCCTGCTTTGGCCACATTTTGTAGAACAAAAACCCTGGCCATTACAGAGAGCTGGCAATTGTGGGGAGGTGGTAGTTATAATGTAGTAGAGGTTCGACTGTATACACTCATTTCGATAAAGTTAGTCACCTGAAAAGCTTCGAAGGTGAGACCGATGAGGATCCTGGGTTGGTTAAAATGTATGTACCCATGGTCCTTCTTGGTCTCACCTTTGAAGCTTTTCGGGTGACTAACTTTATCGAAATGAGTGTATACATGTAGATACATGTATAGATACATTCAGGTTAATTTAAAATCACTTAGCAGCCAAGCCTTAGAAGAGCTGAATACTCCCAGTTTCGAGTTATTTAGACACCGCTGTATTCCTTGGCAAAAGACGTCTTTGCTCAGGCTTAGCCTCAATTCAGTGTAAATTATTATTCAGTGTAAAAGTGTTGACATTCAACAATAGAAACCATTTTTAATTCCACTGGTTATTCTCTCCAAAAAATGTGTCTCATAAATACACCGGTGAATATGGTATTTCATAAATTGTGTTATCTTATTGTTCAGGATTACTTTGCCTTCTTGAGTCTTTGAGCATATAAATATGGCTGAGAGGGTGGCTTTGGTCTCCTGAATTGCTGCCTGACTCGAACAATACTATCTCTGGTTACCCTCTTCAACTCAATGCCTGGATCTATTATCTGTGAAGAAAAAGAGGAATACAAAAAGGTCATCTATTTGATTTTACTAAATACTCAAGTTGGGATTGATCTACATGTACATGTACAACAGTGCTTACTGAGTCATATGGAAATACTGTGAACACAGCCTAATAGCCACCAGGTTATATGGATACCCAGTAATATGGACACCCAGTAATATGGACAACCAGTTACATGTATTTTGACACGCAGTTATATCCATGGACATCCAGTTATATGGCCACCCAGTTATATGGACACCCAGTAATATGGACACCCAGTAATTGGACACCCAGTAATATGGACACCCAGTTATATTGACATGGACACTCAGCTATATGGGCACCCAGTAATATGGGCACCCAGTAATATGGACACCCAGTAATATGGACACCCAGTAATATGGACAACCAGTTACATGTATTTTGACACACAGTTATATGGACATCCAGTTATATGGCCACCCAGTTATATGGACACCCAGTAATATGGACACCCAGTTATATTGACATGGACACTCAGTTATATGGACACCCAGTAATATGTACACCCAGTAATATGTACACCCAGTAATATGGACACCCAGTAATATGGACACCTAGTTATATTGACATGGACACTCAGTTATATGGACACCCAGTTATGTGGCACACCGAGTTACAATGTACATGTATATTGCCATCCTGTTATATGGCCACCCTGAGTTATCGGGCATCATGCATGTACATGTACACATACCTTAGAAGGTCCATTTTTAGAGACTTGATATCCCTGCTTGAATGGTGATTTTATGTAGCAGTTAGGTTTGTTGACTTCTACAATGTATGGGTTTGTTTTCTTATTTGAACCACTGAGAGAACGAGATGACAAGCCATCACTACCACCACGAACAAAATGATCAGAGCTGACTAAACACAACAGTAAGAAAGAAAGAGTGAGCAGGAGACTTGAACAAATACATGTAAATAAGTAATAGAGGATTTGCACGATCACATACCAGCATGCAGCCATGATAGGGGAAAGGATAAAGGAATTCCTTCCCCTAAGGAATATACCCTTTTTACTGATAGGGCGGCCATCTTGAATTATGGGATGCCCAGGGTGCAAGCTAAATGTAGTAACCATTTGGCCATGAAAAACTACGAAACCTAATTTAAAGCAATGAATTTGTACAATACACAACACATGTAGATACATGTAGTAATTAAGCCATACAACACTATGGTTAGAGTGACATAGAAAAATAATATATTGAAGCGACTCCAGTCACTCCACACTCACTCTACAGTTTTTGGGTCATTTGCACCCTGAGCATCCCATAATGTTTTAGCCAAAACAATATAATTCAAAATGGCCGTCGTATCGGTAAAAAGGTCTATTGAATTCTTTCTCATGTAAAATGATTGTATTGTTCCTGTCCCCTGTCATGGCTGTTGGCAAGTGATAGTGCAAACCCTCTATACACAGTAAGACAGTGCAGTATGCTGTGCATGGTGGCCGTGTTCTCAACAAGCAACAGTGGGTACTGGGGGTAGGGCATCAATTTCTTCTTCAGGTTTAGAACCATGCTCGAGGATCCAGCGGTTTTTGTCCACGCTCCGAAGTCACCGACCGAAACAACCCGCTGGATAAATTACCTGCTATTACCCTCTTTTTGAGGGTAAAAAAGAGGGCCAATCAAAACTCGACCATAATTTTCAAAGATAGCGTCCATGTTGACGGATGTTTTAAAGAAATGCATTTGCGTGATGCGATCGATCACATACTCTAGTTTTTCCCTGGGATCGATTTCCTAAAGCCAGAACCGTTCATGGACCTTCATGGTTCTCGAAGCGTTTAATTATCGTAAAAAAAAGGGGGAATGATATGTATTTGCACAGCTACCGACAGGATATGGCAAAAGCTTCATATTTTTGCTTGTGATATCCGATCCTTAGTGCTGGTAAATGTGTTGTTTGAATTGGGAGGCCAGAAACGATTTGAAGCTACAAGTACCGCCAACTGAAAGAATACGCACCACGAGTACGGAATATGGAGTTTTCAGCGTATATATCATTATGAACAATCTGGACTTCAGTTGTCACTTCATTTTTGACATTTCTTTAGGGTCTGAAATGCGAGCTATACTAAATCCGTTTGAGAGCATATCACGCCCCAGAACTCGTACTAGTAGGTACATTTAATTTATCCAGCGGGTTGTTTCGGCCAGTGATTTCGGAGCGCGGACAAAAACCGCTGGATCCTCGAGCATGGTTTAGAACTTGCTGGCCCTTAAGCCCCCCACACGTGTAAAACATGGCCAATTTGAGGATAATATAACAATGTTAATTAATATTAAAAATATACCAATATATATTTTTTCGTGAAAATTCATACAACTACAAAATACATGTACATTTGTACATCTGGAGTTAGAATTATCAATTAGTGAACAACCGTCCATGTGTTCATTGTGTTATACAGTGTAGATGCACAAGAGAAAATATAAAGAACTCTTAACAAGCGTAAGAGTAGCATGAGGTGTAGCCAAGTGCGACTCTAGCTTGCTAAGAGTTCTTTATATTTTCTCGAGTGAGTCTATAATATAATTTGCTATGGGCGCATGGATGCGAGTTGTCACTAATTGATTTATAATATGGCATCGATAGAGTGTGCAGCCCATGGGGAAATAGTTCATAGCAATTCTAGCCAATGAGCATGTGCGTTATTTCAAACAGCATGCACGGTCAGATGTCAGAGGCCAGTGGGAAGTTGCAGAGAGCGTGCAACCCATGAGGAAATAGTTCATAGAACTCTAGCCAATCAGAGCGCGCATTATATCATTGCTACATTTATATTAGATAATTATTATTATTAGACAGTTCATGTGAAAGCTGTACCTAAGCTGAGCTCTGACAGTCTTGTGTCTATACTTAGATGTGAACCAGGTTGCTGCAGTACAACATAATAAATAATAGTTAGTAAAAATAATAACAACAACAATAATAATCTCTCAAAGTGTTCAACGGTAATAGAATTCGATCACTTTACTGTGTGTGTGCATTAAGCAACGTGTTTGTCATTTGTCAGTGTTTTCTACGCTAACTGAAAATTCGTTAGAATTGCCTTCATTCCCTGATGATGGACCATGGACCCGAAAGCTCGGATATATTAAATCCTTTATGTTCTGAAGAAACATATCTTTATTATAACATGGCACCTACGTACAACAACATATTGAACAACAATAATATTTGATCCTCGATTGGTTATCGATTGACAAATTCCAATCACTATTATTACAGTGCGACAACTTCAACTGGGCCACTTAGATAATGAGAATGCTCTCTCCTGTTGGCTGAAGTACACAAAATTTGAAAGTGGCTTTGTTTTCGTCTGTATTGTGATTGGTTGTCGTTGTCCAAGTGGCCCTGGTTACAGTAGTTGAGCTTTAACTATTTTTTCGATTGATATCGATTTATCGATTGGATTTCCAATCATCAATTTTATTGATTTAAGTTACATGTAAGTAACACCTTAATATTTGATCCAATACCAATACCAATCGATATCAACCTGGATATCAATTAACTATTTTTTCCGATTGATATTGATTTATCGATTGGATATCCGATCATCGATTTTATTCTACATGTACATCTTCATAAGGGGGGGTCCGGGTGTTCGGAAAACTAAGACCCCCAAAACTAAGACCCTAAGACCCTAAGACCCTAAGAAATTATAAAATGTCCAAATCAGGCAAATCCAATGTTCTGTACTTTAATTAAAAAAAGAAGAGAACAGAGGAAAGGCTGTGTTCGCACCACGTTTAGCTTCAAAATTCCATGAGTTTCTCTGCCGTCTGAGCCGGTGATACATTTAGTTGAGTTGGCTCGATGATATCGAATAGAACTTAAAATATTCTGTCTTTTCGGCTTTCCATGAATAAAACTACCCCCAGAATAACAGCTTCTTACTTTGAGGAGGAGGAGTAAAATTCACGTGTCCAGTGGTTTTCCAGTGGTAGTTTTTCAAATCAGTTGGCAAGGTAAGTTTTTACGGATAGTCAGTAGCCGCCATATTTAACACAGGTAACCCAAACACAATTATGCCCTACCACAGGAAACCCATAGAGCCGGTCCTAATGGAAGGAAACAGCGTTCCTCCTTTAGACTTATCAACCAAAAGAACCATACGCGGTTTAAAACATCAAGAAGATGGATTTAATATGTAAATATGTCATTCAAGAATGAAATTAACTAATTGGAAGAATAGTTCTTGTATATCCCTGTGTGTATGGGTTACCTGTGTCAAAGATGGCGGCTGCTTTGTCGCTGCCGTAAGACATGACTTATCTTGACTGATTGATATGAAAAACTGCCACTGGAAAACCACTGGATACGTGAATTTTACTCCTCAAAGTAAGAAGCTGTTTTTTCTGGGGGTGGTTTTATTCATGAAAAGCCGACTGAAAAGTCGAAAAGACAGGATATTTTAAGTCCTATTCGGCATATCATCCCGGCAATTTATCACTCAAACTTTTTTGAACTAGCTGAGCTGAACGTCACCCAATTAATATTAAAGTACAGAACATTGGATTTGCCTGATTTGGACATTTTATAATTTCTTAGGGTCTTAGGGTCTTAGGGTCTTAGGGTCTTAGTTTCGGGGGTCTTAGTTTTCCGAACACCCGGGGGGGTCCTGCAAAGGGGGATACTGCAAGACATCGGGGAGGGGGGGGGGGGGGGGGATACTGCAAGACATCGGGGGGGGGGGGGGGGGGGGGGTAAAATACAGGGGATATCTAATATATATATAGATACACAATAAAATTATTATAAACTTAAGCAATTAATACAATTAGGTAAAAAATAATTAATAATTTAAAAAAAGAATTACTTATTGATTAGTAATAGCCAATGACAAATTACGATCACTCAACATTTCTCAAGTATACCTGGTGATTAGTACCACTAGGTGGCCTAACTTCAAGGCCATTGCCTAAGTATTTGCCTTCAAGCTCTACTCTGTATTCTTCATCAAATTCGGACGAAGCCAAAGACGACTTTCGGGACTTCGTGGAACCCGAAGACAAATGTTTCACTGGGAATTTCCTACTTGTCCCTCTGTCCACCATTTATCTAATCAGAGTACCTCTAGTGTAGTTCATTCAGTTTGGGGAGTGGATTAGAAGCGTAAAGAAGGGTAAAGAAAGTGTTTTGAAACTTGAATTCGGACGCCATTTTGGTTGCTATACTTAGCCCGCAAAGGATCAAGGGAAGAACCGCAAAGCATGTTGGGTAAATTTCAAAATGGTGGCCGACTTTGTCTTGCCAAAATTCGACTACATTGTACGTTGGAGACAATACAGAGTAACAATCCAGAGTAATCCAGAGTAAGCATTCAGTTTACGGAGTGGATTAGAAGCGTAAAGAAAGTGTTTTGAAACTTGAATCGGATGCCATTTTGGTTGCTATACTCAGCCCGCAAAGGATCAAGGGAAGAACCGCAAAGCATGCTGGGTAAATTTCAAAATGGCGGCCGACGCCACGTTAAAGTCGTCTTGCCAAGAATCTCACGACAATCTCTTTTTCGATTACGTTGGAGAAAATCCAGCATGGAAACCCGTATCTCTGACTCACGTAGAATATCCTAGAGGTTTGTAAACTCGGCAAAATGCCTACATCGACTTGATTTCTAACCCCGAATTGTCGAATATCTGCGAAGGCTTGTCGGAATTTTGATGACTGTATTTTAGTTTATACCGTATTTTTTTCCTCTTTTTGCTCTTTATTCTTTGGTGTTTTTAATATTTATTGTGTGTTTGATGTGATCATTGTTGCATTATTTTATGCGTTGTTAGACACTGTAGCGGTTGGTGGTAAGAGGGTTACACGAATTGTCTTCTATCAAAATGAAGTTATAAAAGCCGTGTTTATTTAATTAGGTGATTGTCTGGGCTTCATTTTGGCGTGGTATAGTCTGATGCCCATCCACATCGTCGTTGGCATGGTGACGCTGATTATATTTCGTAGAGAATTACATACGGTAAGCATTCATGCTCCAAGGGGGGGGGGGGGGGGGGGGGGGGGGGGGGGGGTCATGGGGGGCAGTGCCCCCCATGCCCCCTACATGTAGTGAGATTTGCAATAATTTATTGTTTGTGTAAAAATACACGAAATAAAGTTTCCATTATTATTATTATTATTTATTATTATTATTATTGTTATTATTAATTATTATTATTGTACAATCATGTACGTCTCTCGTCAAGAAGATAATGTTTTCCTCTTGAAGAGTCCTCAATGTCTCTTCAATGTCTCTTGATGAAGAAATAGAAAACGAGCGCACATTGCTCTGTGCAGATTTATACCACACAGGGACTGATCAGAACACAAGAGAAATGTTACTTCTCGACACTTCTCGAGTGTTCTGATCAGTCACCAAGTGCTATAAATCTGCACATAGCACAGCGGACAAGTTTTCTGTTTCTTTTATAAAATGCAATTATGATTTTAAGGCAAGTTTTCAATTTTGTTCGTTAGAATGATGTTTTTGAATATCTGCGCGTGTGTGCTAATGTAATCTCATATTTAGCATGCGGAATATGTACAGTATCCTTTGGCCAATCAGAGTGCGCGTTATATCGTAGTTATTTTATGAAATGCAATAGACCTTTTTACCGATACGGCGGCCATCTTGAATTATGGAGAAATTATGGGATGTCCAGGGTGCAAGCTAGTAACCATTTGGCCATGAAAAACTATGAAAACCTAATTTAAAGCAATGAATTTGTACACAATTTTACAACAATACACAACACATGTAGATATTAAGTCATACAACACTATGGCTAGAGTGACATAAAATAATAATATATTGATGCGACTCCACTCTCTACAGTTTTGGGGTCATTTGCACCCTGAGCACCCATAATGTTTTAGCCAAAACAATGGAATCCAAAATGGCCGCCATATCGTTAAAAAGGTCTATTAAAGTCACTCTGCATATTTCGTTACTGATGTGTCTATATTGTGTATCAGGTGACCTTTCTTTCTGGTTTACTTGTAAATGAAGTATTTAACATGGTTATAAAGCACACTTTGGCACAGTCGAGACCCTGTGCAAATCATCTGTATGAACACACTTCATATGGAATGCCCTCAGATCATTCACAATTCATGGGATTTTTTGCCGTATATATGGTACTCTTTATATATTGTAGGTGAGTATTATTTAACAATTATTCTCCAAAGGCGATTAATTGATTATCGGAGAATATTATTGTTTTAGTATAATTACTGAGTTGAACAAGTAAAAATAACAAGACAAACAAGGAAACGTGGGAAAATCTTATCTGCCTTTTCAAGTAACTTTGAGCCACACAAAACTATCTAACTTATCAAAGTATGTATGGACTCACAGCTTTATCCTATACTATGTCGCATATTTGTGTTTTTCGGGACAACGTTTTCTTTCAGTATGTTTATTTTCTCTTCTGAAACCTCGACGTACCTGGTTGGCCGCCATCTTGCCGAAAGGCTGTAGGTGATTATCAAGAAATAGTCCCAAGTTCTCGGCCAATCAGTGAGCTTGATTTTCTTTAATCACCTCAGTGTGTAATATACTAATATATTATACTGGCTCATTCAAACACTATTATTACTCTTGGCTCCCTCGTATGCAAGAACTGAGCATAAATGATATCTCAATCTGATCAAAATCTAAATTCTCCTTGATATTAATTTTGTGGAATTTCAAAGGAGAATTTGGATTTGGATTACAAGTTCCTTACTCCGTTCTTGCAGGGGGGGTTAATCCTGGGTTAGCACTAATCTGACTTTCAGGAACCGGGGCCTGATGTATACTTGATAAAGAATGAGTGGTGACGTAATTTGTCATTAGCTCAGTCTTTTGATTCCCTTGTATTCGCTACTTTCTCATATAATAATAGCACATAATATATAATAGCACATAATACTTTGCGCCTTGGGGGATAATACAAAAGAAAATGGGAGCTTTCTGTCAACCATGTAATTATGCAACACCATTTTCTTTTGTATTACCCCCCAAGGCACAAAGCATTATGTTCTATGAGAAAGTAGAGAATATAAACATTTGAATAACAATGTCTTATACCACATTAAGTATCAACATTTCCAATAAAATATTTATGTTTTAAGGTTACACTATTCCCAATCCACTACTGTGTGGGATGATTTACTAGATAATTTATGGAAGCATGCAGTGGCTACTGGAACCGTAATGTTGTCATTCGCAGTTGCATTCAGCAGGTACAATGTTAAGGATTTCTAATATTAAAAGACGACATTTCGACATTTGTTAACGTCATTATCAAGTCAAAATGAATTGTTTTTTTTGTGTTTTTTTTTTTCAAAATGAAGTTAGTGGGAACATCAGTTTATGATTATTATTTTATAACTGATTATTTTTATTTTCTCCCTTAGGGAGTTGGACCGCTCACTTTATATTCATATTCCCACTAACTTCAGTTTGACTTGATAAAGACGTTAAAAAATGTCGACACGTCGTCTTTTAATATTAGAAATCTACTGTAGCAATGTTACATTATAAAATTACAATCAAAGAAGCTTCTGATTCGTACAGTGTTAAAGTTGCAAAAAAGTACTATACTGGTTGTTGTCATTCTCGTCCCCAGACCCTTCTCAGCTTTCTAACGAAAAATCGTAGGCTCTGGTAAGAGACAAACCGGAAGACCCAGATTCTAGGTCGTCAGATATGCGCATGCTCAATATTTTATAACTTTCGGTAACAGAATTGATCAGAATTGTCGGACTTCAGCGAAGTACGATGCTCTAGAAACCGACTTATTCTACAGCGGCATACATAGTATAAAGAATTTCGAGTTCATTCTACAGCCAGCAAGTGCGTGTATTAACTGAATTACAGTGAAATGTTCAAAATATAATTTTAATCACAGTATTAATATAAAATCAAAAATATATTTAGCTAGATCTTCCGACGCTTGCGCTGGATATCTCCTCTACAACCATTCCAATTGCAAATAAAGCCTTTAATACACAAATAAAGCATTTATTCACTCAACGAACAAGAACAGACTGATCAGATCAAGACACCGACGGCAAAATGTGCTTGTTTTGAATAATAATTACATGTATTAAATTAGGTTCGTTTTTTACCTTTCACATCACTGAAACTCTACAACGAGTTTGACGAACATAAACAAAGATTGATTTAGTATTCTTCCCACAGGATACGGCAAATCTTTGATCCATCAAAGCTTAATGGTTGGTTTGAGTGGTCTTGGAAATGATCATAGTAATTTTGCCACTTAACACTACGATAATGGAGGAGCAGATATCCAAATTGGCAAATACAGGAATCCCATGTAATGTGCTGTGTTAAGGATGAAATATGACTTAAAAATTACGGAAGACTTGAAAAGTGCCAAAATTCGTATTCTCTTTGCATATTATTGTAGTTGTGCATATTTGTCGCTAATTACGCATGGAATTATTTCGACCAATCAAATTGAGGCTTGAGACGTCTCTTACCAGAGCCTAAGATTTTTCGTTAGAAAGCTGAGAAGGGTCTGGGGACGAGAATGGGTTGTTGTTTGTTTTGCTGTTCAGTTTGTGTTTTTTTTGTGTATTTGTTTCATGTTTTTTTCTTTGATGAATCTGCACTACTGTGTCACTGTCCTCTGATATAAACTTGGTAACCAGCCAATCAGAGAATGCATAATATCACAATTTCATTTTCAACAATTTTTCACATTTCATCAATTGTATAAATTAATTTATTGAAGGGTTCCCTGCAATATTTAAGAAAACTTGGGTGTTGATCACAAGTCACTTACTCCGTTCTTGCAGGGAGCCCTTCAATATTTATTATAAAATCAAAGTCCTTTTGTTCAATTGAATTGTTTATTGTGTTTCAGAGTCTATCTCAGATATCATGATATCAACCAAGTATCAGCAGGGCTGGTCTTAGGAGGGGCAATGGGTGTGGCATGGTTTGTCTTTACTCAAACAGTTTTAACTCCAGTGTTTCCAATCATCACGGCATGGTGGGTGTGGGTGTGTAGAGCAGATTTTGTATGACTATGAAAAACTTATGGCACGTACCATGACCGTGATGATTTAGGATTTCGAATGAATCCGTGCTGTGCCGTGCGCTGTGATTTTTCACAGTCATACGAAATCTACTCTAATACATTATAATTATCGTTGTACATGTTTGTAAATGACTTTTTAAAATGTTGAACTTGCAGTCAGGATTCATGTTTTAAATTGAAGATTTAATTTTGTCTCTGACTTTAGCTGTTTTTTATTAACTAAAGACGTTTTGACTGTAAATCAACAGTCTTCATCAGTTGGATAGTAAGAAACTGCGCAGTTTCTTACTATCCAACTGATGAAGACTGTTGATTTACAGTCAAAACGTCTTTAGTTAATAAAAAACAGCTAAAGTCAGAGACAAAAGTATATCTTCAATGTTTGTAAATCATTGGTCATTCTTATATGTAATATGCACAATATCAATTATCAATATTAATAGAGACCTTTATATTCGACTACGAGTACGAGTACGAGTTTTGAGTGTGCGCGCTAACTTGTTGTCGTAATCGTGCTCGCTCAAATTCAAATTTTAGATTCAAAAACAACCAAACGACTTTTTACCGCTTCAGCTTTTTCTTCAAATTTTAGTAAAAATAACACAGATTTTTAATTCTTGTTTGTCACAACAAGAAGAACAATCATTAAAGAAGATGTTATTGAGTATTCTAGATTTAAAAGACCGAAATATTTAGTCAAAATGTCTCACTCAAAACTCGTACTCTAGACAACGAGTTTTGCAAGAAATCTTGTCGTAGTCGAAACGATGATAACGAGATTTTCAAGCTGGCGTGACAATGTCACGGTTTTACGCATGCGCACTATTTTGAGTTGGCTGCCGCCCCATTCACTTCAAGACTTAAATTTAACAGGTTTTCATTAAAAGCGGTTTAACTAGATTAAAACAGGTTTAGAAAACTGTCTAGAAATGCAAAACTGAATGCAAACCATCAGGACTTTATCTTACAAAATATGAATTTCAGATATGTTGACTACAGTGGAACCCCGTTATAACGGACACCGAAGGGACCAGAGAAAGTGTCCGTTATAACGGGGTGTCCGTTATAGCGGGTCTTTTTAACAGAAAATGTATCACCTTTATTCCGCCGGGACCTACATGTATAAAGCTGTCCGTTATACCGGGGTGTCCGTTATACCGAGGTGTCCGTTAGGCGGGGTTCCACTGTAGTTTAAAAGTTTTCATCCATTTTCAAAGGTTTTCATCCATCCACAATGTACATTTTTATTATATAACTGTGACATAATTTTACCAAATTTAGTCATTTTTGAGGGCCAATATGAGGTGTTAATGCCCTGTGGAAATCTGTAATGCCCTGTTCACAACTCAAAAAAACATATCCTGATAAAATTACGTCACAGTTATATAATAAATCCCTTATTAGATGTTTTATCGGGTATTATGGACTGACATTTTACTCGTTGCTTACATTTTTTATCGCCCTGCGGGCTCGGAAAAATACATTCGCAACTCGTCAAATATCAGCCCGTAATACCCGAGAAAACATCTAATCAGCTGTATTTATTACACTTATTTCAGGCCTGTGTCAGAATTTCTGATGTTAAGAGATTCAACACTTATTCCAAGTGTCATGTGGTTTGAATACACTCAGTCAAGGGCAGAAACCAGGTAGAAGACCAACACTACTATCTACTACATCACAGGGGTGGATCCATATATTTTGCAGGGGGGAGGGGGAGGGGGGGATTTCAGGTTGGACATTGGTGTCAGCCAAATGTTATGGAATTTATTTTTTTTGGCAAAAAAGGCATTCGATTTTCCAAAAGGGTGCCTCCTTCACCCCACCCTAAATCCACCC
Source organism: Actinostola sp. cb2023 (assembly GCA_033675265.1). Taxonomy (NCBI): domain Eukaryota; kingdom Metazoa; phylum Cnidaria; class Anthozoa; order Actiniaria; family Actinostolidae; genus Actinostola; species Actinostola sp. cb2023. Next base: position 301,824 of record JAUJYZ010000458.1, read on the forward strand.
CTGCGTTATTCACTGCACTCTCTCTCATACTTGATAAACAAGAAACTGTGAAACATTGTCAGTGCCATCATAGTTAATAGAGGGGAATCTGTCCTCTCTATTAACTAGGGAAATAGTCTGATCAATGCAGACTGTTGGAGTCAGCAACACCACACAGAGTACAGTCTACAGTGCTTGGGAAGCAAGGATGGTCGAGTGGTGACAGCACTCATTTTATTATTAGTACTGTTATTATTATTATTATTGTTGTTATTATTATTATTATTATTATTATTATTGTTGTTATTGTTATTATTATTATTATTGTTGTTATTATTATTATTATTATTATTATTATTATTATTGTTATTGTTGTTGTTATTATTATTATTATTGTTGTTGTTATTATTATTATTATTACCAGTATTATTATTATTGTTGTTGTTATAATTATTTTTTATTATTATTATTATTGTTATTATTATTATTATTATTATTATTATTGTTGTTGTTATTATTATTATTATTATGTTCAACTCTGTACTGTTTATTCATTCATTTATGGCTGACACCTTTACAGTATTGAAAAAATGTAAGACCAAACTTGATTGTTTAATTTTTGAAATATTGTTAATCAAAGAACGCAATCCAGTCCTCAATGTCCAATCGGACTCAATTAGGGCTAAACTGAAATATTTAAGAACAATGACCATTGTTACTTACATTGTGGACACTCGAACCGTGAACACTTAGGTTTTTTCTAACACATATTTATAAATTATCCACTGAGCAAATTGATTAGTAAAATGATTTATTTTGATCACTATGTGTATTTAAACTCAATGCTCCATTTGAGATGCGATGAGGCAATAGAAAGTTTGAAAACAAAATTCAAAAAAAAATTGAAGTGTTCACTGTTCGAGTGTCCACACTGTAACATCATTACTTATTCTTGTTCATGTAAATTATTTTATTTCTACCTGAAGATGGTGCACGTATGTCACCGAAACTTTGTATGTTAATATCCTTGGTTTTCATTATAAAATACATTCATTTATTGATCATAAATTTAGAATTACAAGATATATCTCCAAAATAAAAATACACAAATAACTAAAAACTACTACTTAGTTGTAATCTTACTTACTGTCTCCTCAGAAAACGACAAAGAAGAGGCTCACATAACAGCTACTACAAGTCCCATGCTCAGTAACAACTCTTGCGAGCAATGGGAGACAGCTGCCAGACAATGCACGCACTTCAAAGAGGGCAAGCAAGCAATATGATTGTACAGGTCTGACAGTCATGAGACCACTTAGCGGCAGATCATTACAAATGTGATTACATCCCATATATTTACCATTGAAGATTGGCATCCAAATTCCTGAACAGTACCAACTGAAGGAATATTTTAACACACTTCTGATTGATGTTGAAATTCTCCCATGAACTGACAAAAATTATTAACTTGGGCAAAGGAGAATTTGCTTTCTGATCAATAAGAAAGTCCATTTTAATTATACTAGCTGTCTGTAGTTTTTCCAATTATTGATCTGGAACAAAATAACTCTATTTTAATAGAGTGCAAACCATATGTCCGTGAAACAGTACTAACTAATTAGTACTAAATAGCACTGATGAAACAATAGAAAACAATGGAGATAACACTATTTAGTACTATTTAGTAATAGTACTATTTCACGGACATATGGTTTGCAAGTTCTATATAATTATTGATGAAATATCTATATTTCTCTTCATCGAAAAATGGACATCTTCACACATGAACGAGATACATGTAACATGTTTTTTTTCAAATGTGAAGATATTATTTCAAAACAACAAAAGATGTTTCATCGATAATTATATATTAAACAGAATATTACATGGGCGCTTGGAGATATGGATTTTATCTTCTCGTGTTGAATATCTCTCACGAGTGAGCGTGTGATATCCTCTATACAAAGGATTTCTTTGTTAGCCAGGACAACATTCCATAATTACTGTAATCTACTCCCTAGCTCTTTGATTTACCTTCATATTGTACTATAATAATTTCATTTGATCAAAAATAATAATAATTTATAAACTTTCTACATTCCAAAATATTAGGACATAATAATTTATCCATGTTGCAAACAGGCTTATGGGATTCCTGTGGTATATGAATAACTTCCTTCTTGCTCAGTCTTCCTCTAGCTTTCACACCACAGGGATCCCAACCGGTCATTTAGACAGCAATCTAAATATTTGATTGATAAAAAATGATTCTCATATTGATTACAAGAAAATAACAATTATTAGTCTTTGACTTTTGATCCAGCTTTTTAGATACAAGGAGATCATTTCTCCTTTCAAATATTCATCACAATAGAAGGTATTCACTATTAAACAACTGAAATCATTGGCTACTGTAGTTGGATTTTTTTGTAGCGTTAATATTAAAGTCGGTCGTTAATTTTTGTGAGTGTTAATTTCCACGACATCAATTTCCGTAGTAGCGGCAAAATAAAAAAATTAGCTTCAAATTCATCACGAACTTTCAATGTTAATCACTGATTGGGTATAGATTTTGAAGCTTAGGTCTGGGATAGGGTATAGATTTTGAAGGTTAGGTCTGGGATAGGGTATAGATTTTGAAGGTTAGGTCTGGGATAGGGTATAGATTTTGAAGCTTAGGTCTGGGATAGGGTATAGATTTTGAAGCTTAGGTCTGGTATAGGGTATAGATTTTGAAGCTTAGGTCTGGGATAGGGTATAGATTTTGAAGCTTAGGTCTGGTATAGGGTATAGATTTTGAAGCTTAGGTCTGGGATAGGGTATAGATTTTGAAGCTTAGGTCTGGTATAGGGTATAGATTTTGAAGCTTAGGTCTGGGATAGGGTATAGATTTTGAAGCTTAGGTCTGGGATAGGGTATAGATTTTGAAGCTTAGGTCTGGGATAGGGTATAGATTTTGAAGCTTAGGTCTGGTATAGGGTATAGATTTTGAAGCTTAGGTCTGGGATAGGGTATAGATTTTGAAGCTTAGGTCTGGTATAGGGTATAGATTTTGAAGCTTAGGTCTGGGATAGGGTATAGATTTTGAAGCTTAGGTCTGGTATAGGGTATAGATTTTGAAGCTTAGGTCTGGTATAGGGTATAGATTTTCAAGTATTCTTCTCAAACTCATTAATTATTCATGAGGTAACCAGCCAATCGGGTGCATCAAATCCTGTCACATGATGGACCTTGAAAAACCGGAAAGTCCGCTTAGAGTACTTTGAAATGCATTTCAAAAACTCAATAATTATTCACGAGGTAAAGAGCAAACCAGATGCCCTCAATTTGGTCACATGATGGAACTGGATACCCCGGAAAGTCCGCTCTTGAGTACTTTGGAATGATTTCAAGTCCGCTCTAGAGTACTTTGAAATATTATTTCAAGTCCTGGGACTGGAAATATCAGTTCAAGTCCTTGGAATAGAGATATCATATAAATCAATAACTGAATTTCTGACAGGAAATACTATTTTAAATTAAACTTAGACACAAGTAACATGCTATTACTCCTGCCCAGGCCGTAGGCCGCGGCACGAGGTATAAATTACAGATCCTATTTTTTTTGTTCCCGTCGCAAATCTGCAAATTATCGAGTGGGACTGGGAACGAGACCACGAGACTGACCATGAGGTTGCAGTTGCAGTTGCAGCGATCGACGTACGTTGTACGAAGAAAGTCGAGTGAAGATGGTGAAGGTATTCGTCTTCTGTTTTTTTCCTCTTTACGCTCGAAATGCTTACAAATGCACACACAGTTCGCGGTAAATCTACACTAAAAGACGTTGAGCGTTTTCGGCAATATGGATTGTTCCGCGTACACATGAAAGCCATGAATGCCATGAATGCCAAAGTTATACTCGATCAACATGTTATGTTGAAAGCCATGAAAGCGAATGCCAAAGTTGGGGCCAAAGTTATAAACAATGCCAAAGTTATAAATTACGATCAATATGTTATGAATGAAAGCCTTTATTATACAAACTTGAAGTTAAACTGTTGTATATTTATGAACTACAATCCTGAAAGTGAAAGCAACCCACGATGTTTACCGACGAAAATTTCTAAACACAGGACTGTCAGGTTGTGGAAATCTGCTTTTCAAATTATTGTTGACGGGGCAAGCGTGTATAAATAAAGTTATATTATTATTATTATATCTAAGTGGACTTTACTTTGCATTATTTGTGTCATGACTGTTACTGTTAGTATTGTTGTCATATAAGTTTATGCTTGCTATTGCTGTTCTACCCATATCAATATAGCTACCTACAGTTATGATTGTGATATAAGCTTAAAGTGCCTATGAAACGAAAATGTCGATCCTTGTTTTATTGTACATTATTGTTGTTTGGTCTTTCTCTGAACATTTGCTGTATTTAAACATCGACTTTGAGCGTGCGAACATTTTCTTTTCGCGGTTCGAAAATTATCATTTTCAACCAAAATGTGCGATAAGAGACTGGGCCCTTGACAATGGCTCGGTGACGTCATAAGTTGTGTATGCCTTTGTTTGCACAACTTATGACATCACATTTCTATAGTTTGACCGAGCGGGAATTGTCGCACTTTAAAACCCAAAATGCCCAACTTCGTGCGCGAAATAAAAAATGTTCCTGAAGCTCAATTTACTTTTTATTAACGCCATGAAAACAAGCAAATAGTAAACTTTCGTAGTAGCAAATTAAAACGGGGTCTGTTTTTTCGTTTCATAGGCACTTTAAGCTTATTTGAGAAAGCAAGCGAATTATCTGTCAATACTGATGAGAAGGATTCAGAGTTCTATATATCAATAAAAACATGTAGATCACGATATGCAAAGTTTATTTATTATAACCGTATTAAATACAACTACACTATGATGTTTAATACTGTTAGTAGATACAACTGCCAAATACCATTAAATTACCATGCAGTTCGTGATAGAGAACCGAGCAGAATATGACTTACACGTGCTTTAAGTTAACTTAACTTAGCAGAAAAGCAGAAAAATAAGGAGGCTCGAAAGAAAATACATTGCAAAAAATGTACCCAAATCATCAAGAGTCCATCAATATATTCATACATTCAATCTTGGAAGGAAGTTATACAGTGATGAAGACAAAAGGTGTTTATGTAAACCAAGAAAATATCCACATATAATATGAAAGGGAAGACATCTACATGTGATACAGCACTCAATAAAACAAATACAAAGCCTGTGAGAAATAATCAAGCTTCCAATAATTATTGTAATTTACAACTACCTGTTTATAAGAGTCTCAATCACAGAGTTAATTATTGCCATCTCTGCCTTTGTAGAGATATAGAAAAAAAAACTGGTCCTACCATTAGTCCTAGTAAGACAATCCATGCACCTTATTGCCAAGGTAATGTGCCAGTATTTGGTCAAAATGCAGGACAGCAATGTGCAGCAATGACTTTATGTGCTCTTATTTACAAGGATACAAAATCAATTGCATCATCAAGTGACTTGATTCAAATCATGAATATTGGTAATGAGTTGTACTCTACCTTATCAAGATTATGTCATCAGTCTTATTTAATGTTAACAGAATTACCCACAATGATAACAGTATATGACTGTAACTAGTAGTTGGTTTAACCAATGAAGTGCCGTCGTATATTTTTGCATGGTGATTTTAAAGAAAATGTGGTGTAGAGTCAAACAATTATATAACACAACTTTTAACTTTATTTATAACGATATGTAACAAGATCAAGAACAGTGTAACAGTCAAAAGATGCAAAAACATTTTATTTATATTAGTTGTTCATATTAAGTAACGCTCCGCGTAAGAACGATAGTGAAAACAATAGACCAAATGCACGGGAGCCGTTTAAAAATAAGGAAAGCGATAATTAAAAAATCCAATTATATATGGCGTGGTGATTGGCTTAAGAAGGCAAAAGCGCCAAATTTGAATTTCATTCTGAAATATATTTAAGGACAAGACGATATACCTACTTTTTCCTTTGTCTTTACGATCATTTACTGGTTATTTAGTGATACACAGACTTTAAAGAAAATTGACCGTGGGGAAGTAGCCAAACTCGCAATTTCGTTTACGAACAGGAGGTCTGCGATGTGTTCAAAAAACACTGATTGATGATTCTTTGATTCTATTGGTTCGGCTTGGGATCGCAAAACACCTCAGTCGGATAATGGCTCTGACGTGATTTGTATGCGGTAAAGGAGAACACAACTGGGTTTATTTCTGTGTATACAATTTGTTGTATCCCCTGGTTCAAACATGTATATTATATAAAGCATGAATACAGAAAACAGGCAAAAACCTCACTGAAAAATGACACTCATTATGACGTACTGTGTCTCCCGGCAATGTATATCAAGTCACAAGTTTGCGGCAATAATGCTTCGTAGCATCGACTATTGAGAATGATAATTCATAAATAAGTTGGCACTTCATTTCCACAGCTCTCCGATCGCGACAAAGGAGACCAATCTTCTTGAAGGATATTCTAGTTTGGTGACCTTTGGTACACTGATCGACACGTCATGCTCGTTGACGTACACGTAGCAACAAATGTCCCATCTTTCGTTCAAGCATTACTTTGAAACCTTCCACGTACTTATAACTGATTTTAAACTATTACAGAAAAGATTTGTTTCGTTAAACAGCTTTAAAAGGTAATATTTGAGCGATATTTTGGATGATCAAGGGCATCTCAGCACGACGCCATCCTTTGTTGCCATGTGGCTTGAGGTGTGGAATTCGATATCTTTTCGACTGAAGCGAATGCCCACGAATGCCCACGGTCAATTTTCGTAAAATTCCGTGAAATGGTCGATACAATGGTCTATTTCCATATTTGGAAGTTTTCGGAGAGTATATCGCAATAACACGGGAAATATGCCAGATTTCTTTTTTCAGCCAATCAGAACTTAGAATTTTAATTGGTTAATCCCATTACGGTTTTGTTTGCACTGCGGTTCAGCACTATCGTTCTTACGCGGAGCGTTACTTAAGTTATATGAACAACTAGAGTGCAAATTAGAAAAGCTTGAAAACTAAATAACTAATTAGTACTAAATAGCACAAATGAAACAATAGAAAACAATAGAAATATCACTATTTAGTACTATTTAAGGTTAGTACTATTTCACGCTTTTCTAAATTGCACTCTAAGCTTAAGCTTAGCTTATCTTAAATATAAAATGTTTTTGTCCAAAGTGAACAAGAAAATACAAGAATATGTTTAGTATTCTCACTGGGACCTTCACGCACGATGCCAAAAATATCGCAGTATTCTCGCAACCCTCGAGAGGAATGCGTCCCAGAGGACTACATATCACATCCCCGCGTGCTCAGATTGGTATAAATAACATGATTTACGGCCGGATAACCTTCTTCGAATCATTTCGCTGGGAGACGCCACACCGACGTTTGCTCGACGCTTTAGTTCTAGTCCAGATTCATCGCTGCGCTGCTCATCATGGCTCAAGTGCCTCAAAGCGTTCCTCGAGCTCAAGTTTTAGGTGCTGTTAATCCACCAGCACCACAAGTACAGGTCGTAAACCCACCGGCAGCACAAGTACAGGCCGTAAATCCACCCGTAAACCCACCAGCAGCACAAGTACAGGTCGTAAATCCACCGGCAGCACCAGTACAGGCCGTAAACCTACCGGCAGCGCCGCCAGTACAGGCCGTTAATCCACCAGCAGCACAAGTACAGGCCGTAAATCCACCCGTAAACCCACCCAGCAGCACAAGTACAGGCCGTGAATCCACCAGCAGCACCAGTACAGGCCGTAAACCCACCTAACGGCAATGCGGTGAGTAGCATGTTACTAGACATTGCAGGCGCCTGCCATAGCACATTTCAGGCCGTTAGGTTCGATATTTGTCTCCCACGGTCCGAAAAAGTTGTCACAACTTAGGTAGTTTATGTTTTATTACGACGAGAAACTACACTTTTAAAAGTAGGTAACTGTGTCACAAAATAATAATAATTTTCTATTTTAGAGTTTTCTATAGATTTATGTCAACGTGTCTTAGAGCTTTCCTATGTCACTGTTGGCTCATTAAGCGCTAGGCGTGTATGTATCGCTATGCAGATTTAGATTGTGTTCGTTGTACATTCACGTGGTTGAGTAACACGTGGTAGCTATGTAAGCAAATGTCGTTAGCTGCTAGGTTATAGCTTGTGGTGCGCAAAAATCGTACGTGGAGGCGAATGTGTTCGCTAGAGTTTATATTTTTCTGGTGCACGTAATCCGTACGTGGAGGCGAAGGTGTTCGCTAGAGCATATATTTTTCTGGTGCACGTAAGTTATACGTGGAGGCGAATGTGTTCGCTAGAGTTTATATTTTTCTGGTGCACGTAATTCATACGTGGAGGCGAAAGTGTTCGCTAAAGTTTATATTTTTCTGGTGCACGTAAGTCATACGTGGAGGCGAATGTGTTCGCTAGAGTTTATATTTTTCTGGTGCACGTAATTCAGACGTGGAGGCGAAAGTGTTCGCTAGAGTTTATATCTTTCTGGTGCACGTAATTCGTACGTGGAGGCGAAGGTGTTCGCTAGAGTTTATATTTTTCTGCTGCACGTAATTCATACGGGGAGGCGAAAGTGTTCGCTAGAGTTTTATATCTTTCTGGTGCACGTAATTCGTACGTGGAGGCGAAGGTGTTCGCTAGAGTTTATATTTTTCTGGTGCACGTAATTCATACGTGGAGGCGAAAGTGTTCGCTAGAGTTTTATATCTTCCGGGTGCACGTAATTCGTACGTGGAGGCGAAGGTTCGCTAGAGTTTATATTTTTCTGGTGCACGTAATTCATACGTGGAGGCGAATGTGTTCGCTCGAGTTTATATTTTCTGGTGCACGTAACTCGTACGTGGAGGCGAATGGGTTCGCTAGAGTAATATTTTTCTGGTGGAAGTAATTCATACGTGGAGGCGAATGTGTTCGCTCGAGTTTATATTTTTCTGGTGCACGTAACTCGTACGTGGAGGCGAATGGGTTCGCTAGAGTGATATTTTTCGGGTGCAAGTAATTCATACGGGGAGGGGAATGGGTTCGCTCGAGTATATATTTTTCTGGTGCACGTAACGCGTACGTGGAGGCGAGTGTGTTCGCTAGAGTGATATTTTTCTGGTGCTAGTAATTCATACGGGGAGGCGAATGTGTTCGCTAGAGTTTATATATTTTTTCTGGTTCACGTAATTCGTACGTGGAAGCGAATGTGTTCGCGAAAGTTATAATTTTCTGGTGCACGTAATTCGTGCGTGGAGGCGAATGTGTTCGTAAAAGTTTATAATTTTCTGGTGCACGTAATGCGTACGTGGACGCGAAGGTGTTCTCTAGAGTTTATGATTTTCTGGTTCACGTAATTCGTACTGAACTTGTTTGACCTTGAGGATAGAATGAGTAATTGCGGGTCTAGGGAAATACGTCATATTTACACGTGCTAGTTTTGACAGCCTCAAAATCTTGGTTTGCTTTTGTGGTGGTCACGTGATCTATGACGTCATATTCGAGAAAAGCGCTAATTCGTGGTGGCGAGAGAGTTCATCCAAAGCGAAGAGGGAAACTCAAGCCGTCCCGAAGAACGGGTTTATTCGCGCTTTGGGCGGATTTGCGCATTAATTGTTGAAGTAGAGCGTCTCTTAATTATTTTCTAGTATTTGCTTGGACTTACGCTATCCCTTTTTTGTTTCTTTTTTTCCAAAAAATCACACAGGAGCTTAATGCGTTGTTGGAGACGGTAAAAGCACTGCAATCTACTGTCGCGGCGGATGGGGTAACCAGGGCGCTCTACGATGTGCGCCAGCTGGGCAAGCCGCCCCGCCCCTTTGGTGGACACTATTGCACTCTTAGCGGCCCTAGAACACCTCGCTGATTCCGCGAGGGACGGCAATCATAAAGACCGCGCAAAGTACGACGCGATCTTCAAACAGTGCCGCCCTCTGGCCAACAACCCTCGTCTGCCAGCCGTCGTCGTTCGTCTCCTAGGGGACGAAGAGCAAAAACAGGTCGCGGCCCAAATTCAAAAGATCCTGAGGGGATCCCCGGCCCCAGCGAGCCAGATCACACACTCAATGGGAGGTATTGGGCCTTGGGAGTCAAGGGTCGGCCCAGTCTTCGGAGGACAAGGATACCGTCGCGGGCGTGGCCGCGGGAGTCCCTCTATGAGAGGCAGGTGTTTTACCTGCCGAGGATTCGGGCATTTCGCCGCTGAATGCAATGCCAGAAAATAGACTCTGTTTCAGTGTCGCTTGCATTGGTTCATTTTCTTAATATGGAATATAAATAAAGATATACACGATATAGAGTGAATGATGTAACTTAGAATACCTGACTGAATAAAATTTGATACACCTCACTTTGCATGTAGCATTATGCATATATATTAGACCGTTGCAAGTCTCCTCGATGCGGTTATCTAATACCGTTCACTGCTCTGCCCTCGCGGCGGGGTATTTCGGGGTTGCTTTGCTTCGGGGTCTCTTCCTTCCAGTCTCGAGTAGGGTTTTTTCCCTTAGTTGTCTCATCCCCGGTTTTATTTTAATTTTATTTTTCTGCGATCTTAGATTCCCAGAAAACGTCAGAAGACGCTTCACTTCTGTCCTGAGCGGGACGTATCGAATCATGTCTACATTCGTTGGTGCGACTGGAGGGGTTTGACCCTGACGCGCAATGCAACCCCAACCCCATCCCTCGAGAGCGTCTCAGAGCTGCATGCTAAAGCTTCCGCTGCAGACGTCGCGTTTCGCGACCCCGATTACTTTGTGGCCGGTGAGATCCACAACCACAGACCCCAATGGGAAATAATATTGACCGACTACCCAAAGCGGGACGAGATCCTTGGTTACCTTCGAACAGGGGTACGGGTGCAAGATTTCTTGGTTCCGTTCAAGGGAGACTTCCAGGGGCAATTTTACGACACAAAAACCCCTCCCCGTGCTTCGTTCCCGAACAGTAAATCGTGCACAGGCTTTGAGGATTTCATTAGCACTACACTATCTCAGCGTCTCCGTAACGGGTCCATGTCTCTTTGGGGGAAAGTCGGCTCCGTGGAACCACCTCACCTAGTAATGCCTATCACAATAGAACCCACAAAACCTAGAATGTGCCACGACGAGCGATTCCTAAATCTCTGGATCAAAGATTGCCCATTGGCGCTAGATTATATCTCCAATCTTCCCCGTTATGTAGGCGCTGGGTCGTTCCAGACTACGATGGACGAGAAGAATGGGTACGACCACGTCCTCGTTTCTCAGGATAGCAGATCATTGCTGGGCCTCGAGTGGCAAGGGTGGTTTTTCGTCTTCCATACAATTCCCTTTGGTTGGAAAGCGAGTGCTTACGTTTATCACAACATCGGAATGGGCGCTACTAGTTTCATCCGCTCTCTCGGGGTACCATGTAGCCAATACATTGACGACCGCCACTTTGGGCAACTGGTTCCCGCCCAAGGGTCAGGTGTCGGTTGGTCGAACATGGAACTGGCCGAGGCCGCTATATTCCTAGCTGCCAGCGTCCTGTCTTCACTGGGATATTTTATAGGCCTCGCCAAGTCCCACTTGTCCCCGAGCCAGTCAGTGCGTTTTCTTGGCTTCATAGTCGACTCCGTTAGGCGATCTTTTATCTTGCCGGAAGATAAGAAGCAAAAATTCTCCACCCTACGAGAAACCATTCTAAAACGGAAGACAGTATCAATAAAAACGCTCCAAAGGCTGGCGGGTAAGATCACGTCATTCTGTTTGGCCGTTCCTGCTGCCCAACTGTATTGCGAGAAATCTACCGAGCCATCCCGGGATTCCAAAAATCCTGCCGCGAAGTAAAACTTCAAGCGGCCCTAAGAGACGAAATCACGCATTGGAGATTTCTTGACACATGGCAGGAATGCCTTCCCTGGCCAGGGGAGAAACACCTGGTGGTTCGGGTTTGTAGCGATGCTTCGAACTTCGCTTGGGGCGGCGTCATCGAAGTCCCTAGCCAGGAATCCCTCAAAGTGCGAGACTACTGGAGTAGCGGCATAAAAACCTCGCCCATCGTGGTAAAGGAAGCTACTGCCCTAGTTCACGTACTTCGCGCAGGAAAGCATTTGGTCGCCAACAGTCGAGTTGACGCTCACACCGATAACCTTGCCTTTCTCCAGTCTTGGAAAAAACAAGGGGGCAAAAACCAGGAGCTCAACGATGTCCTAAAGCAGCTCCACTCGCTGTTGTTAGAAAGTAACATTTCCCTGAACCTTTGCTACATCCCATCACGCCAGAACCCAGCTGACGCGCCTTCGCGCACATTGTCTGACAAAGATTGCAAACTTTCCCCAGCAGCTTGGTTAAGGGTTGAGCAGCTTTTCGGACCACACACTATAGATCTGATGGCTCTGGATTCCAACACTCAGCTGGACGTCAATGGGAACCCATTAAAGCATTTTTCCCCATGGTTCACACCTTTGTCCGCGGGGGTCAACGTGTTTGCACAAGTTATCGACGGCCTCGAAAATGCCTATGTGTTCCCCCCTTTTGTCCTGGTCGCTCCACTACTGCGGTTTCTACAGGAAAGTAAAGCCCGCTTTACCATAGTTGTTCCAAGGTTGTGCCCAATCCCCTTTTGGTGGCCCGTGCTAGAAAGGCGGGCTAGTGCATCTTTTAAGCTGGGCTCTAAGGGCGAGGAAGGAACCCTTCTCTTCCCATCTCCGCGACACGGATTTTCAGACCGGCGTTTACAATGGGACTTGTATGTATTTCGCATTAATAAATCCTGACACTCGGTTTTTCTTCTTCTTGATTCGTTCCTCGCAGAACAGGCGCCCTCGTATCTGGAGACCAGCAGCGCCTTGCCCTGAATGTGCCTATCTCAACGACGACACATTCAACTTTTGTCAGATGTGCGGTACAAGAAGGGAAGTCGCACCGGTACCTGAAAGCTCGATCTGTGTCGACTTAACCACCATCAACGAACGCCTTCTGCAGCTGCAGCAAAAGAAAAAACGCAAGCCATATGAGAAGCAAAAATCCTCTCTGGCCCGCGAGCTGTGTAGTTTCCTCGCAGCTTTGCCTATCCCAAAAACCTTGCATTCCACTACAGCCCCAGACATTCTGGCTTTCTTGGTTTGGAAGGACAAATCAGGGCGTACAAAGGTCCATGCTTTGAACTGCCCTTGTATCGGAAACAATCAAGCCAAGTGCCTATGTCCCACCAGACTTGCCGCTGGTACAGTTGACAGTATTATTGGGAAATTAAAATCGATCTTTATTCAAGCGGGTTTAGGGGGGAGTTGGGATGATGATAGGTTAGGTACGGGTAACCCGGTATCGCATCACTCCATAAAGGATTACCTCCGGGCGATTAAGGAGGAGCAAGCTGAGGCACGGACCCTCCCACATAGGAGTATCCCCATATTCTTAAACAAGCTCGGAAAGGTTCTTGAGCACATCCTCGCCCTTCTTTGTGAACCCAATATCCCTCCAATCTCGGTGTACATCCTAAGTCGCGACCTAGCGTTTTTTGCAATCGATTTTTTTTCGGGGGATCGTGGTTCGGATTTAGGCAGGTGCCTTTCGAAAGAGATCCTTTTCTCTCCCGATTATTCGGCTCTCCTCTTTAATCACTCATTTGGGAAAACCCTGCGCGGCGATGCTCTCAATACTTTCGCGGTGCGCAGATGCGAAAACCACACCATTTGTCCTGTTAGGAATTTCGAGCGTTATTTAGCTCTCTGCAAGCTCATGCATATTGACTTAACGCCAGGATATTTGTTTCGTTCCGCCAGTGGGGGCAAGGTAACCGAGCAGCCATTTTGTGGTTCGGCGGTTAACAATCGCCTAAAGCTGCACCTCCGTTCCACCGGCGTAGACGAAGGGGAGACACCTCATAGCTTGAGGTCCGGCTGCTCTATTACTTTGTCCCTTCTGGGGGTTGACCAGGAAGCAATTGCCCATCATGTAGGATGGTCCAGTACAAAAATGCTACGCCACTATACAGACCTTAGAGAAGCTCTGAAACCCGATGGCCCTGCCGCGACTTTATCCGCAGGATCATCGGATCAGGCTACTGCAGCCGTAGTCAGGGCATACAAAACCAATGTCGACGTCTCTCAGTTTAATCCAGCATTTTTGTAATTGTTCGTAATTCGGCAGAATGGCGCGCTCGGTAACGCGCTGCTAGCCAAGGCCAACAATCAGACCATAGCGATCCCTGTAGTGTAGCACGGAGCCCCTGGGTCAAAGTAAGGGTTTTCCCACTTAGTAACAGCAAGGGATGTAATTTTAGCTTATATGTGTCGCACTCATTTGCGGAATAAAAGAATTCTGAGTTATGGGAAGATAACACCCCCGTTTGGGGAACGATCTGTCACAGATCCTACTTCTGGCACAGATCGCCTGTCAACTCTTAGGTTAACGCCAGGTCAGCCTTGGGGGGGGACCCACCCTTTGGAGCCACGAAGCGAACCTTCCGCCGAGGAGGTCTTCTCCCACATCTGAATACACCGATATTCCTCGAGGCATTGTGTGTGATGGCTCGCAGTGAGAATATAATACTATTCTCACTGGGACCTTCACGCACGATGCCAAAAATATCGCAGTATTCTCGCAACCCTCGAGAGGAATGCGTCCCAGAGGACTACATATCACATCCCCGCGTGCTCAGATTGGTATAAATAACATGATTTACGGCCGGATAACCTTCTTCGAATCATTTCGCTGGGAGACGCCACTATGACTAGCTCGGCGCCCCACCCTCCTCCCCGCAGCGATGAATCAGCCCATCACCTAATCCCACTGTGAGCTACACGCACACAACCGCCTCGGAGGTCTTCTCCCACATCTGAATACACCGATATTCCTCGAGGCATTGTGTGTGATGGCTCGCAGTGAGAATATAATACTGGTTCTTGTAGCTGGACAAAAGTCCTGGCTATTGTTCTATTGTCATTCTATGTATTGTTTTTACCTCAAACTACAATAACAAAGTGACGACTTTCCCTATTGCTATGCCAATGCCACGAGGAATCCAAAAATGTACGCTGTCGTTATCATGGCCAGCTTTCGCGGACATTGTGCCCGCGATGAAGCAGCGGTCTCCCCCAATCGAATAATCAAAATGGCGAATACAAATACAAAAGCTTGACTGCGAAGCGATCAAATCAAGGCAAATAAAAGTCTACGTTCTGAAGAAAATTAATTTGCCGTGGTAGAATAGCATTCCACTACTCCTTATACTTTGTTCTGGCTAATAAAAATTACAAAAATATAATTTCCTATGTTTACTTTTTAAAATATTCGATGACCTGTATATCGTACATACTGCCTCTGTAAATTTGGATAGAAACATGCGAAAGTGCGAAGTTCCAAATCAAATTGTCTAAATTTTTTCAATTTGCCGTGGTGGATATATAAATTAGACTTACTTGTAAAGTATGGAAGGCGAAATGGTGCAAAATTCAAGAACTTTAATTTGATCACATTCAAGGGATCACGATCACATTCAACAACCACATTCACATTCAACATGTGTAAATTAATCATATTCAACAGACATCTCGATCACATTCAAGGTCACATTCGATCACATTCAAGGTCACTTCATCACTTCATATGAACGGATCGGGAAATCACATTCAACGGATCGGGCAATCACATTCAAGAACGATTTTTAATGTCAACAAATCCCATAATGCTCTTTGCTAGTGTCGACGTAGAATCCCGAGTGCATGCTGGGAAATAAATTTCGCACGTGCGCAAAATGGCGGACGACATAGACAGAGAGTCGATCCGCGAGGAAGTTCGAGCATGTATTCGCGAAGAACTACACAGCCGACCAGGAACACAAACTCTTGTTAACAGAACGCGTAATTTAGTTCGAGGATCGGCATCTTTTGCTGCACGGAGCTTATCAACTTCCCCTTTTGCGAGTAGAAATGCGCAAATGCACTCGGGATTCTACGTCGACAGTAGCAAAGAGCATTATGGGATTTGTTGACATTAAAAATCGTTCTTGAATGTGATTTCCCGATCCGTTGATATGAAGTGATGAAGTGACCTTGAATGTGATCGAATGTGACCTTGAATGTGATCGAGATGTCTGTTGAATATGATTAATTTACACATGGTGAATGTGAATGTGGTTGTTGAATGTGATCGTGATCCTTGAATGTGATCAAATTAAAGTTCTTGAATTTTGCACCATTTCGCCTTCCATAGTAAGGCCATTCGCAAAAGCATGTCCAGATTGGAAATAATTCCATGTTTATTTGAGCGTTTCAGTGAAAATGCTCCATTATCACAAAATGAGAACACCAAATGTCCGCTTCCGGTGGACGAAGAATAGTGAAGTTTGAAGTCGAAACTTTACCGAAAATCATCATGTTTGGCATCAAAATAAACCTTAGCCGATATCAAGCTTTCATTTACCGTAAAGATCCTTGGGATAGCTGTTAAAGCACAGGGATACCGTCGCAAGTAAGTTAGATTTATCCAAGTCCGGGCCTGAGGCGCTTGGCTCCCTGTGCTATTGATCAAAATCGTCGAACCGAGTTAGTATTTCGCTTCTAAAATGTTTCTTCGATAATATTGAGCTCTAAATACACCTAACACATACAGTTTGGTAGTTGTTTTCAATTCGAATGGTGTTTAATTCACTAAAGGAGCCTTATTGAACGTGTTTTGGAGCGAATTTGAATGATATGAAAGTCGTTGCGTGACTTCCGGCTCAGGATGACCGGAATAGCTGGCCATGCGGGCGAACATGTGATGTACATGTGATACATGCGATGTACACGTGATCCGCTGTCATCTGCAATGTTTACGTAACGTGAATATTGTTTCTCTTCCCAGTAAACTGCGACACTTTTCATAGCTTTTGAGATATGCACGTGATAGAGATTCTCATTCTTGAATTTTATTCACTCAGTGGTTTTACAATCTTCCATGCAAAACCTTTCTTGTCGGCCGTGGGAACGGTCCATTCTGATTGGTTGATTTGGGTTTAACATGTGATGTACACGTGATGTAATGTCCGCTGTCATACGTTATTGCAGGCGCGTGTACATAACCACCTCTGAACATTTTAGAAATGTATTGGCAAAGAATAGTAGGCCATCTCCGCTTCGCTCCGACGGCAATTATCAACTTCAGTACAGTGAAAGTTATACAGGAAGATTGCATGGTGATTCTTCAATTGAAGGCTTTATATACTCCATGCCACTAGAACATGCCTTACAATCTTTAATAGAAGAAACCTTTAATTATTTTCTATTGACAATAGGATGTGTAACAGTCGGTATTTATTGTACTATAGAAGGCGGTAGTTTCAAAATATTTGATTCCCATGCTAGAGATTAATTTGGCATGCCCCATAGGTAAGGGACTTGTGTATTACTGGAGGCCCATACATTAAATGATTTAAAGGAATACTTCCAATCTCTATATACAAATGATGTTTTATTTGAGCTTAAAGGTATACACATTGATAAACAAAATGACTGTGTTTCAAGTGTTACTGAAAATGTTGGTACAAATGTATGTGCTGTTCTCGACAACCATGGTAACATGCATATTGGTCAGAATAAACAGTGTTGTGTCATTTCAGTTTACTGTATATGTTTTTCTATTGTCCTGTCTTGTTGGTATTGGAAACCGGTTACATTGATTAGATGCTATTTATGAGCATGCCAATTTATTTTATAACAGTATAATAAATAATGATGCAAGTGAATTAATATATTACCAAAGAAACACATACATTCAACACAAACAGTCAGCTTGGGCTATACCTGTGATTACCACTCAAATAGAAAAAGCAATAAAATTTTACTGATCTTTTGATCGTTCATGATACAGTGTACCTCAAGTACTCAATTGCACCAGGGCACGAGTGTGCGCTTGAACCAAGCGTCTAGTTTGTCTTAAGATGACTCGATTGGGTTTTTCCGTAGCGATACTGTAGTGTTGGGATCCCTGTGTAGGAACATTATGGGATGCGAAGAGAGACCGCATGGAGTAGAGAAGTGTACGAGTGTTTGAGAGCGAGGAATAAAGCTTAAATGCGTTGAAAACCTGTTGTTTGTGACTTGGAACTCTACAATTGGCGACGAGGATTTAAAGGAACCGACAAGAGATGTCTTTAAACGTGGAAATTGGAAGCATCGCTCCATTCGATTGTAAAGGCAACCCGACGAGCGTAGGTCCTCGCTGGACGCGATGGAAACGGTCGTTTGAGTTTTACGTAGAAGCTAAAGGCATCGACAAGGATCCCCAAAGAAAAGCATTACTTCTACACTGCGCAGGACTAGAAGTACAGGATGTTTACGACGACACGCTTACAGACCCTGGACCAGTTGGCGAAGACAACAAAGAATACCGGCGACAAAGTGATGAGAACCTTGGACCACCATTTCTCTCCACAGGTCAACGTGCCGTTTGAAAGACACCAGTTTCGACAAGCAAAACAAGATGAGTCAGAGACTGTTGATCAATTTACCACTAGATTGTTTCAACTTGCTGGAAATTGTGATTTCGGAGAGAAAAAGAGCGAGCATATCCGCGACCAACTGATCGATAAATGTAAATCACACAATCTACGAAAGAAACTACTAGCAGCTGGTGGAAAATTGACCCTTCTGAGAGCACAAGAACTCGCCAGAGCGATGGAGGCAGCAGAAAGACAGGCAAGGTCCATAGAGAGCGACCAGGCAAGTGGAGAGAATGTGAATGCTACGTACAACACGACTTTTAAACAAGGAAACGCGAGACAGGGCAGCTGCTACAATTGTGGCCAGAGAGGGCACTACAAAAATGACCCAGAATGCAAGGCAAGATCAACTACATGTCATAGTTGTAAGAAAGTGGGACATTTTGCAAAGTGCTGCAGGTCAAAACCAGAGAAACCAAACGAAAGCAAAGGACGTGGTCATATTCGTCAAGTCACTGAGGACAATGATGACTATGCATTTGTTGTGACCCCAACTGATAAAGCGACACCAAAAGTTGACATCGTCCTGGGAGGAGTCCACCTTAAAGATGTGCTGGTCGATTCAGGATCGACATGCAATATAGTTTGCAGGGACACCTGGGAAGAGCTCAAACAAGGAAGAATTGTATGTAAATCGAGGAAAACAGACAGAAGATTGTTTGCATATGGATCAGAGAAGCCATTGAGTGTTGTCGGTGAATTTGATGTTGAACTTTGCTATCAAGACAAAAGTCGCACAACATGTTTCGTTGTCGTGGAGGAGAAGGCACGTCCAATACTTGGTCGGCAAACCTGTGAGGATTTAGGAGTCTTAAAAATCATGATCAACAGTGTCAATGAACAGTCCATATTTGACGACTTCAAAGAATGTCTAGAGGGAGTAGGAAAGCTGAAAGACTTCAAAGCAAAACTCCATGTTGACGAAACAGTCAAGCCTGTAGCTCAGAAACAGAGACCAGTCCCATTTGGCTTGAGAGGAAAAGTGGAGATGAAACTTGACGAGCTAGTTAATGCTGATATTATCGAGCCAGTTGAAGGCCCAACGCCATGGGTAAGCCCCATCGTGGTAGTACCAAAGACCGGAGGTGACATAAGACTCTGTGTAGACATGAGGAAGGCCAACGAGGCGATCATACGTGAGCGACATCCCATACCGACTGTGGACGACGTCTTGTATAACATCAATGGTAGCAAAGTGTTCAGTAAACTTGACCTAAAGTGGGGGTTCCACCAAATTGAGTTGGAAGAGGAGTCCAGGAACATCACCACCTTCATAACACATAAAGGACTATACAGATATAAGAGACTTATGTTTGGTATATGCTCTGCACCAGAATTATACCAACATATTATTCAACAAGTCCTGGTTGGATGTGAAGGTGCTTACAATATTCATGATGACATCATAGTATTTGGACAAACAGCAGAAGAACACGATGAAAGATTAAGGAAGACTCTTCAGCACATCCAGGAGAAAGGACTAACCCTCAACAAAGATAAATGTATGCTAAGAATGCCAGAACTGACCTTTATGGGATATCTGCTATCCCAAAAGGGTATCGGTCCAACTGAGTCAAGAGTAGAGGCAGTAGTCAATGCACGAGAACCCCAGAATGCAGGAGAAGTACGTAGCTTCCTGGGACTTGTCAATTTCAGTGCTAGATTTGTACCCAACTTAGCAACAACCGCAGAGCCACTTCGAAGGCTGACTAAGAAGGGTGCAACCTTTCAGTGGAACAGTGAACACCAAAGAGCATTTGATACTCTCAAGAACGAGTTTACTGTGAACAAGTTTACTGTGAAATACATACCTGGAGAGGGAAACATAGCAGATTCTTTGTCGCGACTAACCAACATCAAAGGTTTGTGTGTCAATGTAGACGCAGAAGAGTTTATCCGTCATGTCGCAGAAATGGCTACACCAGTTGCAATGACCACCCAAGAGATTGAAGAAGAGTCTGCAGGTGATCCTGAGTTATCCCAACTTCGACAATGTATCGCTACTGGCGAGTGGGATGACATTCCCTCTCAATACAAGGCAGTTAGAAATGAACTTTCTACCTTAGGCCAACTTGTGCTAAGGGGAACGAGACTTGTGATGCCAGCAAAGTTGCGTAACAGAGTCCTTAAACTTGCACATGAGGGACACCAAGGGGTTGTGAAGACAAAGCAAAGATTACGCTCTAAGGTATGGTGGCCTGGCATAGACAGAGAGGTAGAAGACAAGTGCAAAGTATGTCATGGTTGTCAACTAGTTGCCCAGCCAACTCCACCGGAACCACTAAAGCCTACAGCATTTCCAAGCCAACCCTGGCAGTACTTGGCAGCTGACCTGATGGGGCCCCTCCCTTCGGGAGAATATGTGTTTGTTGTTGTTGATTATTTTAGCAGGTATTTTGAAGTAGATGTCCTGAGGTCTACCACAGCCCCAAAGATCATTGAAAGTCTGGACAAGATCTTCTGCACCCATGGCCTTCCTGTAACCCTGAGGACTGACAATGGGCCGCAGTTTGTGTCGGAGCAGTTTGAATCATACTTGGCAGAAAATGGAATAAGTCACAAGACCTCCACACCCCTGTGGCCTCAGGCGAATGGTGAAGTGGAGCGGCAAAATCGGAGTATACTCAAAATCCTGAAGATTGCTCACTCAGAAAAGAAAGACATGCAAGCTGAACTAAGGAAATTCCTCATGGCTTACAGAACCACCCAGCATAGCAGTACAGGTAGCACTCCAGCTAAACTACTATTTAACAGAGAAATGAAGTCCAAACTACCACAGTTAGGAGATAGCCCATCGACCCACATGCACACTGAAGCAAGGGACAAAGATTACGAGACTAAGCAAAAGAGGGCAGATTATTCAGATGCTAAGCGAGGGGCGAGGGAGAATGACATTGCTCCAGGGGATAGAGTCCTGCTGAAACAGAGAAAAGAAAATAAACTTTCCACAACTTTTGGAGATGAGCAATATGAAGTAGCAAGTAAATGTGGGAGTGAAGTGGTAGTAACATCCCCAGAAGGGGTGGACTATAGGAGGAATGTTACAGAGGTAAAGAAATATTTCAAGGACAGTGAGGGCCAAGATCTAACATCCAAGACTGCGCTAGGACTTCTCACAAGCAGCGAGGAGAAGTCCAACACCAATGGGGAGTTTCTGAGTGTCTCTACCAGACCGGTGAGAGAAAGGAGGCCGCCGGAGCACCTTAAAGACTATGTCCTACATTTATGCAAGTGAACATTAATTTGATTGACGTTGTTATAGTTGTTGCCTGACTTTGGCTAAATTATCATGTTGACTTAGTTTTCAGACCATTTGGTTTTATTGTATACTTTATTCTAAGAAAAGGAGAGGTTGTAGTGTTGGGATCCCTGTGTAGGAACATTATGGGATGCGAAGAGAGACCGCATGGAGTAGAGAAGTGTACGAGTGTTTGAGAGCGAGGAATAAAGCTTAAATGCGTTGAAAACCTGTTGTTTGTGACTTGGAACTCTACAGATACCTCTTGCGTTTGAGACACAATTGTGCATTTGTGAACGATCTAATGGTAAATTGAGTATTACAACATTGTTACAGAAAGATCAAAGTTTCTAATGAAGTATGTTTTGTGGAGATCGGCGATTATATGGCAACGCTGAGAGAGAATTCCTCTTTTTACATATTCTCGATTTCTATAGATTCTAGGATTATTTTGGGAAAATGCTCTTGTGATCTTATAGTGGACATAATTGTCTCTAGTTCTAGTGAATATAAGCATCAACTGGCATATAATAATATTATTTTAATAATTCTGTAAGAGCATTTTTCATACACGATGAGACGTTTACTTTGCTCTTGTTGTCCACCATTCGTTCTATTTTTACTAAAAAAGCCATACTGATTAAAAATGCCTTTGATAAATTTTATTTAAATTGATTATGCTCAAATTTGGAATGTAGCTGACATGTTCTTGTAAATCAAGTCCATTGAAACATTTTACTGAAGGCCGCCAAATATAAGCTTCAAATCAGAACATTTTTCAACCAGTTTCAGTAGTTGTAAGTTGTTGATTCATTTGCAGCTCTTTTGTTCTAGTTAATTTGTCATCTTCTCTTTTGCATCCACCTTCCGAACGCTCTTCCGAAATGTGCTAATCTGCTAGGATTGAGTTTTAATACGCCACATTTACTTGGATTTCAGGTGATTGATTTAATTGCTTTATTGACGCTTGAATTATTTACTCAAAAAATTTAATCGAAGATATCTAAAAAATGCTCTTACAGAATTTGCTTATATTCACTAGAACTAGAGACAATTATGTCCACTATAAGATCACGAGATTCCCAAAATAATCCTAGAATCTATAGAAATCGAGAATATGTAAAAAGAGGAATTTCTCTCTCAGCGTTGCCATAGTAACGCCGATCTCCACAAAACATACTTCATTAGAAACTTTGATCTTTCTGTAACAAGGTTGTAATACTCAAGTTACCATTAGATCGTCCACAAATGCACAATTGTGTCTCAAACGCAAGAGGTATCGCTACGGAAAAACCCAATCGAGTCACCTTAAAAAACTGGGAATGCATGATTTTTAACTGCTTAAAAACGCATTTAATAATTTCATATACTGGACAATTTGATTGTAATTAAGAAAGTTGTGTTATTACAATAAAAAAAATAAAAATAAAAAAATAATAAAAAAAATAAAAATAAAAAAATACTGGACACGGCGTGATTCGAACCGGAACACTCCATTACATGCTAATCCCTTTACTTACCACTATGCCATCAGTTAGTTTGATGGTTATCACGGAATTTGATTTACCATTATCTTGGCATTCTTTTCAATGCGTCATTTCATTGAATATTGTTTTTTGTTTAATAAACAAATACAAAACTATTGCTATTTCAATAAACAAATTCCTCCAGAATAATTAATTTGTTTTAGAAGTAGCCAAAGGCCTCCAATTCGGACTGGACGGGGTTTCAAGTCCTCTGCTTCGCCTCGGACTTGAAACGCCGTCCGTCCAGTCTGATATTTTGGAGGCGGCTCATCACATAACGTACTATTGATCGTTGTGGCGAAACCGAATAAAGGACGAAACTTGAGCGTTATTTGAATCGAGTCGTAAACACAGCGTTTTCCTATTGTTTCTGGTAATGAACTGATTGTTTTCGATTCGCTTAAGGATATAGTAGTGTAGACGGGGCCTCAGTTGATAGGTCATGGGTTCGAATCCGTTGACGTCTCAGAATTTAATTACATTTTCGGCTTCTTTTGTACCTAGAAACAGCTTGGACTACTTTATTAACTACAAGATGGTCTTTCTGTTATTTTTATTTGTCTTCCCTTTATGTTTGCCGTCAGTTTCAACCGAACTGAGCTATAAAATGTTTATATGTACCACTACTTCTGGTACTACTATCGATATATTGTATGTTTATATGTACCACTACTTCTGGTATACTAATCCCCTACAGATATATTGTATGTTTATATGTACCACTACTTCTGGTATACTAATCCCCTACAGATATATTGTATGTTTATATGTACCACTACTTCTGGTATTCTAATCCCCTACAGATATATGTATGTTTATATGTACCACTACTTCTGGTACTACTAATCCCCTACAGATATATTGTATGTTTATATGTACCACTACTTCTGGTATACTAATCCCCTACAGATATATTGTATGTTTATCATATCAAGAAATCTGTGCTTTTTTCGTAGACCAGCTACGGGGACTGGGCACGAGTTTACCGTCCCCCTGTGTTAGGTTTCCCAGTCTTTTTGGCGTGTTACAAAATGGAGGACAATGTTTACATTCATTTACTCGATTTGCTGTAAGTTTGGATGGATTTTTATAAAAATCGTACTTTTAAGCGAAAAATATTTACAGGGTTTCCAAATATGGTAAGTACAATGCCCAAATATGGACATAGGAAAGCTGGCCGAGCAACAGCACACTTTAATGGGGGATTTCTTGATATGTATGCATGTACCACTACTTCTGGTATTCTAATCCCCTCAGTACAGATATATTGTATGTTTATATGTTCCACTACTTCTGGTATTCTAATCCCCTACAGATATATTGTATGTTTATATGTACCACTACTTCTGGTATTCTAATCCCCTACAGATATATTGTATGTTCATATCAACAAATCGGTGTCGTTTACCCTTAGGGGACTGTGCACGAGTTGGTTGGTCACCCTGTTTCGCTTTTCCAGGCCCCTATGGCCGTGAAACAAAATGGCTGATCAGTTGACATTCATTTGATCGAATTCCTGTAAGTTTGGATGGATTTTTCGATGAAAATCGTACTTTTAAGCGAAAATATTTACAGGGATTCCAAATATGGTAAGTACAAATGTCCAAATAAGGTAGTAAAAGCTGGTTGAGCTAACGACACTTTTGTATGAGGCATTTTTTGATATGTATATGTACCCGGCACTACTTCTGGTACTACTAATCCCCTACAGATATATTGTATGTTTATATATGTACCACTACTTCTGGTATACTAATCCCCTACAGATATATGTATGTATGTTTATATGTACCACTACTTCTGGTATACTAATCCCCTACAGATATATTGTATGTTTATATGTACCACTACTTCTGGTATACTAATCCCCTACAGATATATTGTATGTTTATATGTACCACTACTTCTGGTATACTAATCCCCTACAGATATATTGTATGTTTATATGTACCACTACTTCTGGTATTCTAATCCCCTACAGATATATTGTATGTTTATACTGATGTACCACTACTTCTGGTATTCTAATCCCCTACAGATATATTGTATGTTTATATGTACCACTACTTCTGGTATTCTAATCCCCTACAGATATATTGTATGTTTATATGTACCCGGCACTACTTCTGGTACTACTAATCCCCTACAGATATATTGTATGTTTATATGTACCACTACTTCTGGTATACTAATCCCCTACAGATATATTGTATGTTTATATGTACCACTACTTCTGGTATACTAATCCCCTACAGATATATTGTATGTTTATATGTACCACTACTTCTGGTACTACTAATCCCCTACAGATATATCGTATATAGGTTGTAGTACATGGTGTACTGATATATTGAGACGTTACACTGATACAAATATAGAAGTCGATAACAATGGGACGCAGGTGACTAGCTTGTTTACTCCTATAACATCGTTGAACTGGAACTTATACGTCCTTAGTAGGTAAAGCCGGGGTTAACACATGTCAAACAAACATCATGACAATCTTGCACACACAAAAAAGAAAGAAAAAAGAGCATGCCAGTTGATGGAAATGCAGAGAAAGAACTAGCTAGCAATAAACCCAAGGTTTAAAACGAGTCAAGACCCAATATTAGACAATGAGACTTCCGACGTAACTGATCTGATTGCTTATTTCGTGCACTCGTAGCTATCACAGTTGTTGAACTTTTTGCGAGGATCTTGTTTTCTTTTCTTTTCTTCTAATTCCTGTCCTTTTTTCACGGCGCCTTCCTTTGTGGCATCTGTATCATCTATATCCAGTCCAACAAGACCATACTCGCCGACAGCATCGCCAATCCCCAGCCCTACAAATAAATAAATCAGTCTTATGGTCGCTATCTTGAAAGGTCACCAGGCCTTTGAGTCTGGTATACATCGACTCATCATCGCTTTCACGCTAAGTATTTTAATACTCAAAAAACTGCGGGACCTGCGTTTACGTTATTAAACGTATGCGCAAACGTAAAACAATATGTTGTGAATACTGCATGGTATATTAAATGTGTATTCCAAAACTTATGATATATAAAAAAATAAATGAATAGTTTTTGGTATATTTTATGTGTTGGATAAGCCTAGTTTTGGTTTTATCCGACTTCAGCTGCAATATGTACAGTATTCACTAGATAATCTTTTTGAAATAGCTCAGTGTAAACACAACAAATGAAACCAAACTATGTGGCATTTCAAAGTACAATGATTATTCTATATTTTTAAAATATTGTAATTCAAGATGGCGCCGTTTCAAACTAGTAAGTAAACCATCCAATCAACAGCGCCTTTAAATGTGTTACTTTCTCTAGTACCATCAAATTCGTTGCCACGTTGGAGTTGTTTCTTCATCTTCAGTCCACTGTTTCCATCCATGTTTCTTGCTTCGCTTTGTACCTCGTTAACGGTGAGCATAATCGAAATACAACAAGCCAGGGAACAGCGAGGGTTTTTGACAACCGAGTAAATACTTCGACCAATTGCCACGGAGAACTTCACTGGAAAATAATAATGAGCATTGACATGACAACATACGTTGAAGCACCGTACTTTAAGGAAGAGTATCGTTTATCTACATTCTTCCTTATTTGGTACGGATCTCCATATTTGGCAACTGTACTTGGGTAATGCGCGTAACTATTCCACATGAGCTATATATAATGGCTTTGCTTGAATGGATAACTAATTGAAATGGAGAAGCTTACCAACAACAAGTACCGTAACCATCACATTGGCAGTCACTAGGAGCACTGAAATAATGATGGAGTCCATAATTTTAGCGTCATCGTCTAGAATTTTAGTCTGATCTATCTTCAACATCATTCCAATGCACGTGTTCGCAAAGGTGACCAGAAGTGACGTCAACTGAAGAACATGCTCAAAGCGGTCTGGAATTGGCTTATATTGGGCGTGAAGCATGGCATAAATACCTATAAAAGTCAATCGACATAGACCTTAAGTAAGAGATAATAACCATCCGTCCATCTACAAACAAGGCATGCAAAGGATAAATGCTTACATGACAGTACCGAAGCAACTCCGAGAGAGGTGCGTCCTTCGGCACCAATCAAAGCCAATGATGATGTCAACAGAAGTTTTCTGGTGATTTCAATGGTTTCCCAAAACCAACAGTCTTCTGTATAATTTTCATATATGAAGCCCAATGCCGCTACAACTGGGATGGGAGCTACCACAGCCCTTTCTGAGCGTCGTCTATCCATTCTGTCTTCCGCAATGGACTTTCCTAAAACCTGTTTCATTGCAAAAACAGCATTTGCGGCTTTTGACAAAAAGACTGGAGACGTTTGCTTCGAACTTCTACTTGAAAGAACATTAACCTTAGAACTAGACACAGACGAAGGGGTTTTCTTTCAATACATTGACTTGGGTCTGGCTCGGGTTTGGTTCATGCTGTTCATCGGAGATAACCTCCAGGTGCGAGTTTTCAATGTTGTCGTTTCTTGTGGGCAACATATTACTGATTGACTGAGAATCTTTAACGTTCACTTTCGTGAGCTGTGCGTCACTGGTGGTTTGGTAAAGTTCCTTCTTTGTTGATCCTCCAAGTTCGTCAAGCTCCATTTGATCAGGTTCATCCTCCAAGGCATTGTCTTTAACATTATTTATTTTTTGTCAGTTTGAAGTGATATTTCCACAAAAACAGCCACAGTCAGTATTGGAACAGCAAGGGGGGGTAGATCACAGCGAGGATACGCCAAGATGGCATACCGGTTGTATTTTTCAGTGATACCACGGGATCGAAGTAGTCACGTTGTTAAGTTAGAATAGATGCCGATTGGTTTTCAATGATGTCTTGACAAGCCTTTGGGAGCAGCAGGAGGCATGATTTGGAAGATGGTGGAGCACGTCTGAGGGTACGGTTAACAAACACCGAGAGGACGTACATTGCGATTAGCAAGCCAGTCTTTAGTATTCTTCAGGGCAGGAATTGATCATATTCGCTGTTGTTTGCTAGTCGTGTGCTGCTCAATTGTTGAATAACGTCTCCTGAGTTTGTTATCACATCAAAGCAGCAAGGATGACAAACAGTCACGAGTCAGAGAACAGGTAATAAACAGGTGAATCGTAGGCGTTCAATTTTAGACGAGATTAAATCAATGTACGAGGCCCGATTTGAAAAATGTTTGCAGGCTGGACAAAAACCTAGAATCTTCACTCAGTTTGATCAGTGCACTTGGCCTATTGTACATACGAGACAGGATTCGCGTGTCCCAGAAGAGATTTGGTAGAAAGAACGCAATTGATCTTCACAACGTAGACAGGTCATTATCTCAGAAAGAGAGCGTTCCTTTCCTGTCCTTACGGTGTTGTACATTTGATGACAACGCTCGATGAGAATCCCACTATGACAGCACCAGTAAAAGAGCACGATCTGTTAAAATATATAACATTAATAGATTTTTGGACAAGAGCGGATGTCAGTAAAAAACGTCGAAGTAATTTTTCCTTTCACATTATTCATTCTTTCGATGACCTATTTTTAGGTAAAACTACTAAAAAAGTTCCAGCGATTTTTATTTTAGGAGAAATTTTGCAGTTTTTTAAAAAATCCCCGCTTGACGACCTAAACATTTCCCGTGTCTAAAGTACTAAGCCCAATTCTTTGCACAGTCTGTGTGTGTTCACCTCTAGCCCTACAACAACAAATCAAAGCAACCGTAATAAACGTTCTCTCTGATCTTTTTCTACTCTGGTTATTTATTTGTTTATTAGCTTTTGTAGTTTTTTTTCAACTTTTGTTTTAAACAGGTATATATGACCGCCATGAAAGGAACGTTCGAAATATAAGGCAATGTTTTCGGTACGAAAAGGTAATATGGTATTACAAATTTTGACGGGGGACAAACGCCCACGCCACAGCAAAGCTCTTTCAGTTTAGAACCGTTTCAAACACGGCCAAAGACGAAGTGTAGCAATTTTTGCGAAATAAAACTATTATCTGGGGGACTTTGCCAAATTTGCATTTTTTAAAAAATTTTTCGAAATCAAGCGAAACTCAGCAGAGCAAGTTGTAGTTCAAATTTCTATTGTCTCTTCTCTATTCTGTCCCCCTCAGAAATAAACCGTTACCGTCATAATTGGGTAGGGCAATAGGAAATATGAACTTTTTAGCATTTTTTCCCTATAAATAGGTCATCGAAGGAATCATGATATGGTTTGAACACATTAAATTTGATTTATGTTAGTTGTCCGGCGATTCTCGGTTTTTACTGAGCATTCCGCTCCTTAATTATATATTATTTCTAAAGAGATTGGTTTCCTTGAGGCACGTTGTTTAATCCTGGTTCTCCATAGCTGGGATTATGGAAGTAATAGCCAGCTAAAATTCTACCAAACGACAAATTGCCCCGTTTTTTTACCAAGTTTCCCATGATTATTTGATATGAAGACAATCATGGGTCATAGTAAAAATAAAACACAATGAAGTGTTTGTAGATACCTGAAAATCAGCCAGTGAATGCAGGACACTTAAAGCATGTCTCAACAAGTTTATAATGACTCGTCATTACAACAGCACACAGCGGTCCTGTGTAACCCTCAGCAACAGTCAGCGTCCATTCCTCCTCTGCAAGACGAGCGTTCTTGGCACTGGTACGGGGCTTGGGAATAGATCCATTGAAGACGAGGTTCTTGTCATAGTTTCCATCAAATATCTGCGGTTGTTGGTAAAGTTCCTTATTAGTTCTTCTCTGACTTGGAAATCCATTGCAATAGAAGCCTGGTCCTAGTACCAGTGACTCGTTGGAACCGTGACTCCAAGTCCTAGACAAGGATATACACCTTTCGAATCGGTCTCATCGATAAGAAAACCACTCCTTTGCATCGACATTGCTCTATAGCCTGCAATAGATCATTCTGTGTGTCTGTAGAGAATAGAACATGTCACACTACATTCATTGCTATGATTATTCGTTTGCTTCTCCTTCCGTGTCACATATTTTACCTTAAATTGTGTAATGTTGGATG